>APFE031035801.1:36155-117741 GCA_000404065.3 Pinus taeda | reverse complement strand
CTGATATTTAAATACCAACTGAAGTTACCAATTCGAAATATTAAGATTTCCAATTCGAAATTATTAAGATTCAAATTCCAAATAAAGCATGAAAAATAGATAGACAGTCTAGTCTAGGCAGTATTTCATTTAAAACATAATTGTTTGTCTAAATTTCTTGAAATCCTTCCTAATACTCTCTTTGAGTGTCATTTCTTTGGTTAGCACTGGAAATTTGATGGAGCCCCCTCCCTCTTTTAAGTTACGTGTCAACCCTTGGCTATTCAATGCACAATTTGCAAAGGGTATTCCAGTTACGAAATTTTAGGTTTATCAGTAAGTGGCTTTCATGGATTGCAAACACACCCAATATGAATAGTTGTTGCCCCCTTAGGAGTCAAGACCTTTACCCCAAATGGCACTTCAGTATAACTATTTCTATCACACCTTCACTTGATTTTTTTCAGTGGATTTCATCACTGTTTGTTGAGACAATTTGAAGGCCCAATTACAATTTAGGTTCATGCAAGGATTACTAGAGTCTCAAGATCATTCTTTTTTATTTTCATCTTTTTAGTATTAACTTGTGAGTTTTCCACTGATGTAACATATCACTTTCGGATTTCCATTTTGGAAGAGAGGCTAATCTGCTGGAGTTTCAAATTTAGAGATTTAGTCAGGTAAATCTAGTGACTGCAATCTTGATGAAATCAGACGTGCATACAACTTGCTTGAATTGCAATTAATTAACATTCAATTCTGATGAAATCAGACTTCAAATAGCTTCAGACTTCAAATATAATGCTAACTTCAAAGACAAACACCTTGCTCGCAGCTCCAGACGACAACAGGACGAAAATAACCTAGAATAGACCAATGCGTGGGCTTTAAATTATGTTTTTTTCGCAATACGTATTCAACATGTCGAAATACGTTAGGGCAATGTATTCTACAAACCAAATACACGTATTCAAAATTTAGGACACGACGGAAAACGTAGAATACGTATTCAAGTTTTCATGACACGTTGAAAATCGTATTCGACACGTATTAGGGCCATTTTCGTGTCCAATACGTAAAATACAGGACACGGGACCCTGGGGGACGTGTCCTGTGACTTAGGTGGACAGTAGTTGCCTGGGTATTACAAAGTTCAGAACAACTAGGAAACTGAAAATGCAGGGTGATGTTTGTGAGGTCAAATAGTTTCTCAACAAGGGATATGGAAAAGCTTCAATGTTATGAATGTAAATAATTAATAATTAATAGTTAACAATGATTAGTGTACTAAGGAGTCATGTCTCAAAAGACATGAGCATTCATGAAGAGGCACCTGCCCTAAGTATATAAGCTGGCCCTCATTTGTAACCACGATATCATATCTCTTGTACTCAAACATTTCTATATAAATATATTATTGTCCTATCATGGATATTTTTATATTTCAGATATTTTGAATATTTTTGTTGCATATACAAACTTTGTTCATAACATTTGGTATCAGAACCGCGTTCTCCAATCCCAGCCTTTGGCCATTAAGTCTGCGTCAACTTCATTGCCATTGCGATTGAAGTGTTTCGCTACTCCGATTTTGGAGTTTCTCCATTCTGTTGGTTTCGTCATTCAAGCCTTTGGCTATTTAAAAAAAAAAAAGAAGAACAAAAAAGAAATATATATATATATATATATATATATATATATATATATATATATATATATATATTAAAAAAAACTATAAAAAAGAAGACAAAAAATTATATATATAGTAAAAAAAACAAGAGTAAATTCTTTTAAAAAGTTGTAGAAAAATAAAAAATAATGAATTAAAAAAAATTAGTATATAATTTAAATAAAAAATAAAAATATTCCTACCCTTTGGAACTGAAAACCAAATTCTCTCCAGCGAAATCAAACTGCCTCTTAGAGGCTTCTAGCAACCCTCATGCAACCTCTTTGTGGCTATCTCTACCTCTCTGCAAAGTACTCACCAAATCTGGAAAATCTTCCTCTGGCCTCACTGTCTTTGCTTCCCTTCTCTAGCTCAAACTCTTTCAGCGATTGCTGTTGCTCTCTAGAAAATCGAACTGCCCAAGGAAATCGATTTCAAGTGTGCGTTCTCCATCTATCCATTGACTTCTTATAATCTTCTGTTGGGATTCCAACAACCAAGATTAAGTCTTAATCAAGGGCTAAGATTATTTCCCAGTCGATCCGTGTGAGTTACTAGATGATTCATACATTTCTAAATTAATTCTAATTAATTAACCCCTTTTCCTATCTTTAGACTTGTTGTCGCCCGGATTGCACAGGCACCGCGACAATGCTTAGGACGGGGCTTGTCACTCTGATCCCCACCCACTCCGTTCTAGTTGTCTCCCAACAACAGGCTATGGGGGGTAGTCCCTATGGAATGAGGTGACACAGATGGTAAGTTGATAAATCAACTTACTTGGGAGACACGGATGAGTGGCCTAGCCACTTGGTTGGAATTAAGAAAGATTATGATTAAATTAAATTTTCTATTATGAGACCAGTGCCTTAATGGAATCACAGGTTCTTGCTTCTTATGAATTGAAACAGATGATCGTATGGAAACCTGCTGATCTAACCTATGTGAGATGCTTATGCAAGAGATTATGAGTCATTGCTATCTTGGATTAAGATTGGTTAGATTATTAAATTACTTATGTGAGATTTATCTTAAGAGTACTTAACAATGTTATGATGCAATCTTAAACAAGATAAGCTTCAAGAGGTACATGTGCAAACTTCAAGCAACCAATTCACCAATTAACATAAGAGATTATGCCAAGCTATGAGATTAGCCAATTTCAGATGTATCTCAACAATAAATTTTCAAAAAATTCAGAGTTGATCAATGTTATAACAGCTGTAAGAAAATGTAAACCAACAATGTTTATGCTTGCCCAAGATCACAAAAATATGCCAACTTAGAAAATTATGTATGTTAGCCTTCTCAAGATGTATCTTTAAGCAAAATTTCAGATCTGAAGTATAAATTGCAGCAATAAGTTAACCCACAGATCAGCGAATAGTGATGTTAGCATCGATGCCCAAAAATGCCTAAAAATAGTAAAAATTTGCAAAACTTGAGAAAAATCAATTTTAAAGATTTTTTTTAGGGCTAGACTAAGAAAATTTTAGATCAACAAGATAAAAATTTCCAAAATTAGATAACCAATATTTTCAAAAATGACAAAATATACTAAAACTTGAAAATTTCCAATTTGAGGGTTTTAGGAGAGTTTGATTCAACAATTTTCAGAACTGATAAGTTTATGACAACAGTATATTAATGACAGATCAGAAAACTGAAAATACTACAGATAATCCCCACAATGTCTAAAAATAGTAAGTTTGCCCAAAAAAACTGAAAACTTAGATTTTGTACACTTTAATTAGGATGTGATTTAGAAATATTCAGATCTGATTTTTACAGTTATGCAGAAATTTCTAGCAAGCTAAAATTCCAGATTTAGTCAAATATGAGATGCCCAAGTGGCAAAAATTTGTGAAATCAAAGATTTTGCAATTCTAAACAATTTTGACCATATAGAATTTAATTTTAGGGCCTAATTATTTGTGTTTTGCTGATTGTAATAAAACTACAGAAAAATAAGGCTTTGGAGATCAAACCCTAGGCCCAAGGCCTTCAAGATCCCATTGTTGAAAATCATTGAAACTTTAGGATAATGTTGCTGCTTGCTCAATATGAATTTTGAAACATTAATCTTGCAAAATCACCAAGTGTTTAGCCTTAAATCTTCAAATTAGGGTTTCAGGCCAAATTTGGGGGAAAAGATGCTAAGAAATGGAGATCAAGGTTACAGGAGCGGAATTTGCAGGGATATAAGGGTCAAAATGATAGATCGGGTCACAAGGAGGTGGGAAATGGCCAAAAAGGGCCAATGCTTTGCCCAGTGAGGCTAGTGTTTGGGAAATATGGGTTATGGGGCTAGGGCTAAGGCCTAAGGCCTATGGCCTAGAGCCTAAAGGCCACAAAAAGAGGGCCGCAAGCCCTTAGAGGGCTGCGGCCTAGGGTAAGAGGAGAGGAGGCCGAAGGAGGGCCGAGGGAGAGGAGGAGAAGGTTGGACAGAGGGTTGAGAAGGGGACAAAGGGCCGAGGAGGCCTCACAAAGAAGAATGGGGGACTGAAAAGGGAGCTACAAGGCTTCTAGGGCCTGTGGCTAGGGGAAGGAAGGGAAGTTGTAGCCCCTAAGGGTCACGACTTTCCCTGGGAGGCCGAAAAGACCAAGACGCAAAGAGCAGGAGGGACGTTGAGGGCCTAGAGGGTAGAACCAAGCTAGAAGTCTTGAAAATTTTGAAACCCTTGCTTCGAAAAACTTCTATGCTTTAGCGCTTTGATTATTTGAAAATTCTTCCGTGGGAAACCTGCAAAAATTTCAAGAGACTAGATTTACCCTCAAGAGCCTAGATCTAGCCCTTCTTCCACTTAACTCCTTGAACTAACCTGTAAAAATAAAAATAGAAACACCCAAACCCCAAATATATACAAAATAGATCTAAAATCCCAACCCAAGTTAGAAAAATAAAATTTATTTACAAAAATATACATGGGTTTTGAAATGGATTTTAAGAATTTTTTTTTTTTAATATTTTTTACTTGAAAGAATGACTAAAATGCTTCAGAAAAATTAATGATTCACTATAGCCCAAGCGAAGATTAAATCCACCACATAAAAACTAGGGATCCAAGCAACAATGATTCTTGCCCAAATATGTGAACTTGGAGGCCAAGGACTGAAGTCCCTGCAAACACTAGGTATTTACTCAAAAAATAATCTGTTAGATCACATGGGGAATCAAACCACCTAAAATTAGCCCAAAATTACCAATAGCATGATTTTATCTCCATCTAATGAAAAACAAATCTTACCAATATTCAACATAATATAGAGATGCCCATAGTCAGCACATACCACAAATCAATAAGCAAGAACACCTTGAATTGCACTCCAAAGTCTTTTACTATGATAAAAAAATAGTTCCTAGTGGGACAATAGTTTACACAATGCTTTAGCATCAATTCTAGCAAAAGTCAAGATGACTAGAGACTCAAATGACTCTAATTTATAGATAAATCCTTCAAATGGAAAAATAATGGCTAGTTTCCTTGATCTTTGTCAAATTAATCTTGGCCGTTGATAGATACTTCAAGATCTTTTAATCTTGGCCTTTGATTTCTTATTTCTTAAGGAAATTTCAAATTTATCATTTAATTCCCTTTTAATTAGCTCAAAATTAACTATTTAGAGCTAATTTCCTAAAAAAATTGACTTTGACTTAACCACTAAAGTCCAAGGGTCCAAATTTTCTTGAAAAAAATAATATACCCTTGGTGGAGGACCTTTAAAAATTGATTTTTTCAAGACTCACCAATTTTTCCATTTGGAGAATTTATTTTCCTAGACAATTTAATTTTGACTCTAATTAATTAATTTTTTGGCTTAAGATTTTAATTTTATTTTGTCAGAAAAATTAATTAATTTACACATGAGGGGATTAATTTTTTTTCCAACTCTCTAATACATATGATTTTACTTTTACAAGACTCAAAGAGGGAAAAAAAATTGTCTTATACCCACAAGACACATAACCCATCTATGATTCAATATGATCTAAGGCACATAACACGAGGACACAAGACACGGAGGACACGTAAATACGAGTATTCAATATGAAACGCAGCGACCTGGAAACAGGACACGGGGGACACGTTTTATATATATATATATATATATATATATATATACCAAAATATAGTTTTTTATCCACATTAAATTGCAGGTTGCAATTTATCTAATCAAATTAAAATATAATTACTTCTCAAAGTTCATAGTTCACTTTAAAAAAATAAATAGAAGCAAAATTTACAACTTACAAGCACATAAGAAACTAAGTAGTAAGTACTTACTAGTAACTACTAATTATAAATTTAGAACTTAGATATTAAAACCATAAAATGCAGATTTTCCATTAAGTCATCAAAATCAAAATGTATCATTGTTCAGTGTTTACAATGTACATAGATAGATCATAGTAGATACTGACTCCTGAGAGAATGCCAATGGATGGAGAATGCCCCAGAAATGGCGCTGTTGATAACATGCAGTCTTGTTGTTTCTTACTGTTTGTCACAAACCGCAATAATTATGCACTGTCAAAGTTCATAATAATCTATCACTGTCACATTACACTGTACAGTTACAGTCATCACTATCATGTCAAGGATTAGTGTCAACAATTTTGTATTGATTACAAAGATGATGATCTTTTTGGATGTCAAAAATGGATGGTCTCCAAATGAGTCAAGTTGCCTTATAAAGTTTCAGATAGACCTCATAGAAGTGCCACAGAACCTCCGAACTTGAACAATAATAGATGTCAGCTACAATACTTTGGTTACTTAGATATCATGAATGTTCTTGGTCTTTTGATCTTTATGACTGCTAGCAGAGATCAATTGTAACTTCTAATTTCATCCTTCAATAGTCATTCTTCGACTTGGATGTAATATGGAGTGCTTCAAATGTGTAAATAGAGCTTTGATGCAGACTTGGCATTGTCCACAAGACTGTCCATAAAAGCCAAATATTTGTCCTCAACAAAAGCTTAAACTTTGTTCCTTATTTCAGCCTAGTACAAAATTAATGCCACAGGATCTTTGCACGAGCAAATCCTCAAAATCTCATTCAAGAATTTCAGATGTAGGTGTTTTCATAACTTTGGATATGTGTGTTCCAAAACTCGAATATGTGTGTACCTCAAAACTCAGACTTTGTGTGCTACAAAACTCAAATAGGTATGCCTTGAATTCGTATGATACAGTGTCACCATAGGTTTTGATCTTCAAGTTTCAATCTCAGTTTCTTCGGATATCACAGTGTTATGTATATCACATGATGTCGTTTCAAATATTTGGCCTTGCCTGAGCAAGTGCACCTGGTCTTGAACTATAATTCGAATCGTCATACAATGTAATTTGTAATATACCATTCGTTTGACAACAAAAAAAAATGCACAGATAAAACACGGGTTTAGGGGTTCCGGCTTACTGGTTTACGGGCCCGTCTTGAAAGCTGCACAGCAATCGGCACGGGCACCAGCTGCACCACAATCTGCTCCAGACTCCAAATTCAATGCTAACTTCAAACACCCTGCTCCAGACGACAGCAGGACGAAAATAATCGGGAAAAATCCATCGCGTAGGCTTTAAATTACATTTTTTGCGGGGTACGTATTCAACCTGTCGAAATACCTTAGGGCCACGTTTTCTACCAACGAAATACGCGATTTCTAAATTCAGGACACGACGAAAACCGGAGAATACGTATTCAATTTTTCAGGACACGTTAAAAATCGTATTCGACACGTATTAGGGCCGTTTTCGTGTCCAGTACGTAAAATACGGGACACAGGACCCTGGAGGACGTGTCCTGTGACTTAGAATATGATCTAGCAAACCAAGTAATTTGTAATAAAGTAATTCAGCCAATTAGCATAAATTATTCCCAAACCACTTTTACATCAGACTCAACTAAAACACTAGGACTCACCTAGTGAGGTTAAAAAACCTCCTAGGACAGAATTTGTCATCAAATTATAGGCTTACTTGGGTTGTTACATAGACTCATGGTTTTACTAAAAATCATCTACAATATGTAACTTGCAAAATGGGATGACTATGACATGCAGACTGTTGATAAGTGATTTGATACTTGTTGAAAAAATAGGTACTTCTGTTTCCCTAGTACTTTGACAATCTGAGTGCAACAAGACTTGGAAAATATTTAAAAATAAGCTAATAATCTAATTGAGATACTTCTAGGTGGAATTTCCAAAAAAGATTTCTATTTTATGGAGAACTCCCGTGTTTTAGCCTCTCTACAAAGTTTCGAGACTAGAACACCTTCATTGCTACAAAAAATAACAATTCCTAGCCCTAGTTTGGGGTTTCCTAGCCCTAGCCTATTTTCTTAGCCCTCATTCAACCTTTATTTGGTCATTGATTTGATTTTTCATCACTAACATTTGGTTTTGTAGGAATTCTATCGCTAACTTGGTGGTTGCAGGTTCTCAAGTCCATTGGAAGTCTCTCTAGCCATATATACAAAGGCCATAAGGCCTCTTGGTTTGATCTCTAACCCACTAGTTTCATCATTGTCCTCATTTCAATTTCTGAAGTATTTTCCGACAGCAACATATTTAAGGCCTAAACACGTTTTTAATAAGCTCAAATTCATCAATAATTCACCTAAGGAAATGAGAACAAACGTAAGGTCAATTTGAGTGCATATAAGTGAATTTCTTGTGGACCATTGGGTTAATTTCAGATCTGATACGTTTGCTACAACCACATAAAAACATTTACAACAGTGATAAAATCATACAACAGTGGCATAATAACTCATTGGCAGTCATATCTCATCATTGCATTGTCATTTGCTCTCATTGGGCTTACATTTCTTGGCATATTTGATTGTTTTTGAAGGCTGAAATAATAATTTAAGGTCTGAAATTTACTGCATAAAGGTCTGTATTTTTTTTATTACAGTGGCGGAAAAAGTGCTGAAGGTCATCTAAGTTTCACTTAGCTCTTGTTTCTTGCATCTTGTGCATTAATTGGGTGATTTTCTTACTGCTGTAATCATGTCCCTTGGCTAATCCATACTGCATTTCTACATCATTGGCATCTATTTGCACTCTTGCATTAATACACATAAGTGCTCTAATTGAATTGAGAAGTGTTTAATGAGATTGGCTAATTGCTCTAAGTAATATTGTGGACTAATGCTCTTGTTTTTATCATTGGTTATTGATTGATATTGTGGATTTGCAAATCTTATAAATCAAATACACTCTTGAAGCACCTTAATACAATTTAATCGTAAAAGGTCTAATTGTGTCCATAAGGAATCCAATCTCTCTTGTGTATCTAATTGGGATATTGAAAGTTCATTGTTTTCATCTTGAAGGTTGCTAATTGTGTTAAGCAACCTTGATCTAATCAATTTGATCATGTTTATCCCTAAGACAATTGTCTATTGGTATTGTGAAAATTTCTAAACATAAATTCTATTACTGCAGCAACTCATTTATTTCACCTACTTATTATTCCCAATAAGTTATTTACGAAATCTCTTCAGTAAATATTAAAATAAATTCTACTTTAAATAAATTCTAAGGAATAATTAAAAAATTTTAACCTAAAGTTCCTTAGTGACATTTGGTCATTAAATGCAATTTTTATGATTTTCCTATGGTCAAGGTGTGATAAACATTTTTAATCATATTTCGCTGTTGAAGAAAATTTATTAAATCTAGATTTGGGCAGTCAGCGAAAAGAATTTATTAAATCTAGGATTTCTTGCATATGGATTATTTATGATTGTCGCTTTTCATCATTCTGAATAACTTGTTAATTCAAATATCGAAGGCACTGGTCTATAGTTGTTTCTATCTTGTGGTCGTGTCTTGTTTACGTTGGCATTTAATCTATCAATCTGATTTAATCATTTAGATTCATTCATCAAGTTGTCCATCATTAAAATTTCCTAGAGCCCATGGTCCACACGCTTTCTTGTCCATTTACCTTAGGGACTACCCCCCTTGACTTGCCTAGGAGAGAGTCTAAACAGAGTAAGGATTAAGAGTGATAGCCCTTACTCTGAGCATTGTCGCGGTGCCTAGACACATTGTGCGACAACAGATCCTTTCCCCCACCTTGTCTAGGGTAAGAACATCATTGGTTGCAATATTCTTTCCTCCTATCCTAGACTGGTCCCACTTGGTCCCATTTGGTCCTGTTCCTATGAAAATATGATCCTTCAAGAACCATCTGGGATACCAATTTCAATAAGGGATTGGGAAACTCCTTCACAAGTCATTTCCCATAAACCTAACCCTCAAATCATCCCTTCATTTTCCTAGAAGACATTGTACCTTGCATAGAAAGCAAGCAAACTCCATCTTTCAAGCCCTTCTGGAAAGGGGATTATTTGGGTCACTCCATATCCATTCATTGATCTATCCTTCATCGATGACGCCATAACATACTGAGTCTCCTCCCATCAGTGAAAGTCCATAAATAGAAGGGAGCCTTAGCTAAGGTGACAGTGGGCTACGTCTCTATTTGTTGCCCTTGGTCTAGCATTTTCCCTTTAGGAATCCCCTTTAGGTCCTTGCTAGTTTGAGTGGTAACAAACCCACCTTGTATAGACAACTCATTGGGTCTCTCATGTATTTAGTTAACACAAGGCCATATATCTGCTTCGCAATCAATACCCTTAGTCAATTCATGATAGACCCGAACCGGGTACATTAGGCAGCAGTTTGGCATATTCTGAGGTATATTCATGGCACAGTAGAGTATGGGTTGAAATATACTCAAGGGGATGACGTCAGACTTTGTTAGTACACAGATGCAGATTGGGAAGGCAGTTTAGTGGACAGGAAAAGTGCCTCCGGGTACTGCTTCATTGTTGAATCAAGGATGGTTTCTTGGTGTAGTAGGAAGCAGAAGTCAATAGCTTTGAGCTCTGCAGAAGCAGAGCATATGGCAGCGAACACAGCTACATGCGAAACTATATGTCTTCAGAAGCTTCTAGCAAGCTTGTTCAAGCAGAGGATGGAGGCGACCAGTGTCTATTGTGATAATCAGAGTTGCATAAAGCTCTATGAAAATCCAATGTTTCATGACAGGTCAAAGCACATCGATATTCGGTGTCACTTCATCAAAGATTGTGTACAACGTGGAGCAGTCCAACTACAATATGTTCCCATAGAAGAGCAGGTTGAAGATATACTCAAGAAAGCTCTACGAAGAGCTATGTTTGTCTATTTTAGAGAACAATTAGGTATGGTGGAGAAACTGTTTTAGTAGCAGGGACATGCTATTTTGGATGCTTTTCAGTTGAAAATGTTCCAGTTGTAGCGGTAATAGAGAGAAGAAGTCGGAATGCAGATGCAGTGTTGGCAGTGTCAACAACAACACAGATGCAACGTATATCATAGTTGCGCAGTGGTTGGTGGGCAGTATGGCCAGACATCAACAGCATCACAGGAGATGATGCAGAGATAGGGTGTGCAGTAGCACTAAAACACATTCCTAACTAAGATGGAGTGTTAGTTTTTGTAGCATCGGATGTTTTCTAGAAAAGAAATTTGGTGGAGAGGCTAGAATACATGAGATCTCCAAAACCTAGAAATCGTTTCTAGAAATTCTGCCTACAAGTGTTTCAATTACATTATTAACTAATTTTTAAATATTTCCAAAGTCTAAACTTAGGAAATATGCTTAATTAATTAGTATTAATTGAGATAAGGTGAGAATTGTGAAAATTCCTCAACCGAAATCCCTACTGCAGCAACTGATGATATTTCTCCTATTTGTTAAATTCCTTCAAACAAATTACTTGCAGTTTTCTACGGCAAATATCAAAATACATACACTGCAGCCTTCACTTAATTAAATATTATGCAGAAACAAGAGACTGAGCAAGAAAGAAAATACAACACAAATGACACCGTTATTTTTAGACAAATGTCCCTGAAGAAACCCAATGTGGGAAAATTGATGCAACAGCTCTGAGGGTTTTATATTATTAAGCAGTAGTTTTTAAATACAACTTTGGATGCCCTCTCGACAATCCAGTTACAGAGAAATACAACTGGCAGAGAAGAATTGTGAGATTACCTCACTCTACCCGCCAAATCTTAGTTGTTCCGACAGTTGAATCAACTATCCCCAACTAAAACTACGCTGCCCTTGTGCAGTAACTGAGTGAGCTTGCGTGGAGGTATTTGAGGCTCTATGTCAGCTCAACTGGGAAACGTCTTGCCTTATGGAGCAATTTCCAGCCCTCCAGGCTCAGAAATGTTAGCTCCTCTGCAAAACTCGGACTTCTGCCTGGGTGACTGAGTTGCCTCTGCGTGAGCCCTTCTGGCTCAGCTTCAACCCCTCTAGTGTCTCTCTGCCTCTCTCTGTTACGTATCCTGGGCTCTAGAGAAGATACTCCAACCCAACTATCCCTGCCCCTCAACTGCGAGAAATCTACTTGATCACAATTTCCTCTTAAGAACTTCTCACTTTAGAAATTCGATCTCTTGATCTCTCGGTGTGTTTTCCAAATGACCCTCAAGCTCCCTTAAATAATCTTGTCGTTGACATTCAACGACCCATATTAAAAGCTAATCAATAGCTAAGATCATTTTAGCTTTGATCCTTGTCTTCTTCTAGAAGTTACACCCACAACTAGATTAATACCCATTAATATTTTTAATTTCCTAAGTTTGGACTTAGGGTCTTGTTGACCACTACGTGTCAACTATCCATAGCAGTACAACCCCTTTTTTTTCTCAAAAAGGATAACGCTTGATCGATGTGTCCGTGCCGTTCGACTTCCATCATCAACTTGATCGTGTTGTGTTGTAAACTTAGTCTGCATGTGTAAATTGTAAATAATCTTAGCAAATATGAGTCATGTATGTAAATTGCCTAGGTGGACCTAATTTTTTAGTGATAATCTACGTTCCGGAAGGTTTTTTGTCTCACTGATCCATGATCGGCAGAGTTTTCCTTCAGCCTAACCCCAAAGCCAAAATGAATTTTTTCATTAAAAAATCTTAGGGGAATCCTAATGCATTGATCTGCTAAGATTATATTTGGTTGCAGAATTGGGTGGTCTATGAGGGTCTATGTCAAATGGGTTTTCCCCCTTGAGATGTAAAATTGTAAAAGTCATGATCGGAAGTGTCTTGAGGGTTAGAAAATGTTTTAATCCCCTCATAAGTCCTAAGTCCTAGGTCCTAGGTGATTTTTCCAAAGGCTAAGTTTCGAGAATCCAAAAATAAAAAATTAAGAAAATTAAAATATCAAATAATAGATAAAAAATAAAATAATAAATAATAATAATATAAAATTAATTTTTTATTATTATTAAAATTATAAAATTAAAAAAAAAAGAAAAAAAAAAAAGAAGAAAAAAATAAATAAAAAATAAAAAAAAAATAAAATAAAATAAAATAATAAAATAAGTTGAAATTTTGAGAAAACAAATGTAAAATTTTAACTTCTAATTTATTAAAATTTCGACGGATGAGATTAAAAGATATCTTGATCCTCATCGACGGTCGAGATCATTTTGACATGGATCACTCGAACTAGCCATTGGGAATTTTTTCTTTAAATAGGGTGCTAGGGGTCATTTGAGATCATTTGATTTGTGAGTCTTGTGCTGAAGAAAGCTCTCTTGTAAACTTCTTTTTCGCAAATAAAGAAAGACTTTGGGGTTGAAATCTTGCTGGTGTTACTCTCCTGAAATGCTGTAAGCTGCTTTATTTTTTGCATAATTCTGTTTTCAACCATTAGTAATAGCTTGGTGAAGAGTGATGTTGAACATAGGTACCTTATTCACTCACTAGGGTTTTAATAGTAGTAGAATTTTTGGGAAAATGGTAGGTATCTCCATTGGATTTGGAATTTAGTATTATTTTTCCCTCTTTATTAATAGCTGAAGTGAGCTGTGCAAGAAATCCAGATTGACAAGATTAATGGGCGTTTGGGAAAGTTCTAAGTTAAACCAGCCAACTCCCGAAAAACATTCTCCTGTAGAGCCCAGCCAGTTTCGATTTTGGGTCTGTCATTTGAAGTTTATTTTTTGAATTGCATGAGGGATTTCTGAAGTATCTCATAGTAAATATGAAATTCTGAAAATATTATTAAGGATTACTGACAAATCTGGTTGTTGTAGAGTCACGAAACTGTAAATATTGTAGTTGGTTTGTAGGGTTTTAGTTTTTTTTTTTTGCATATGCATTCTCTGGGTGTTTGTCTTTTCATTACAGGTTACAGGGGTTTCTGAAGATTTCCGAGGGTTTGATCAAAGTTGTTTTGTTGTTCATGGTTTATTTTTGTTGCAAGAAAAAGAAAAATTTTCGAAATATTTTTAAGACAGGCTGGATTGCTGCCATACCTTCTGCGTTCATCTCTTCAGCTGCTCCCTTCGATACTCAAACCTTTTACGCAGTTCTTCCCACCTCTGCGTTTCCCTTACTGCTACGTATCCTCACGCTGCCTCATGCGCACTTGCTCATTGCCAAACCTGCAAACGTCCATCGTTCTAGCTCTGCTGCGTTCAACATCCACACGATTTCGTTCTTCATGCTGCATTCTGTTGTCTGCACCTGCAAAACATTTTACCTGCGTCCAGCTTTCCTTTGCTCCTCTCTGCCAGTCCTCTCTCCTTCCCCGTGTTTCTTCTCCATTTCCATCGCAGTCTTCCCTGCTACTTGCGTCCATTGCTGCCATACGTCGTTGTTGCATGCATACCATTCTTCTTGCCATCAAAACGTGTCCACTACATTCAATCTGCAAGCATTCGAAATCATTTGTGCAGAAACGTTGCTCCAACTCCCTAACTCCTTCACGCTGCTCCCTAACTCCTTCACGCTGCTGCCATTCCTCCCTGCCGCCGTCAAACTCTTCGACCTGCAGAAACAATACGATATACATTGTTTAGAAATTCCTTTTTTTTAATGCATTTGTTTATCTAGGGTTGGGTTCTCAAGTTTTGATATTCATTTTTCACTTTGTTACATAGTTTTAGATTCAGATATTTTACTTTTGATTTGTTTTAAGCGTAGAATTAGTTTTAGTTTAGTTTAAATGATTGTAAAGTTACAAAAAAAAAAAAAAAAAATCGAGAATTATATATATATATATAACTTCATATTAGATTTAGAATTAGATTTTGGTTTATCTTTTAATTTAGTTTTAATTTTGCTTTAAATTAGTTAGTTTTGTTTAATAATTTTAAAATTACAAAAAAATAATAATAACAAAAAAATAATAAAATATAAATCCCCATAAATATAAAAATCACAATTTTTTTTTTTTAGGTTTAGTGGTTAGTTTGTTTTACTCTATACATAAAATAAAAATTAAAAAATTCCCAAAAAGCATAAAAAGTAATCTTAGACTTTTATTTTGTTCTATAGTTTTTTTTTTTTTTTTTCAAAGATTTAAGTTTCATCTATTTAAACTTTAGTCTTTGCTTAGCTCAGTTTTGTTTTATTTGAAAATATAAAAATACAAAAAATTTGGAAATATTTTGCCGGATTCAGTCTTGGCTTCAAGGATTTGTCATGTTTGCGATATATCTTTTCTGCTGAGGCTACAGTTTTGATGAGGGACTAATATTTATCATTTTTATGTGGTTAAACATGCTCAAATGTTCATTTGAAGATTAACTATATGAAAGTGATAGCTGGTTAGCATTTAAAATTACGTGGTTATTTAAAGCATTTAAATCTTTCGTATTTTAATTGCTCGAATATCATTAAGTCATTGAGCATTTATCGATTATCTCGCATTTGGCAAAAGTTAACCTTTGTTTGAGTTATTTGATGGTAAATGATTGTTAATGAGCTCATATTTCTGCAAGCATTTGATAAATAATCATTCAGTCATTAACTCCATAAGGCACTGCTCTATTAACTTAATAAAATCAAATAAGTGCTTGTTTTCCCTCGTGTCTCCCAACCCAACTGGTTCACAGTTGGTCACCCATTGTCCCATAGGTCTACCCCCCTTAGCTGCGGGAGACAGGGTTAAACGGAGAGATCGTGGATCAGGGTGACAGCCCCCGGTCTGAGCGTTGTCGTGACAATCTATGCGACAACAGGTTTCATTAAAAATATTAATTATTTTAATAAAATTTTCTCTGGGTGGAACTTCCCAAAATGCTTTCTGGGTTCTTTGGAATACATGTGCCCAAACCTCCCTGCAAATTTGAGTCCTAGAGCACATCCGACGCTACCCCAAATCAACAAGAATCATCTAGAAACTCACACGGATCGATCCAAAGATGATCCTAGCCATTGATTAAGTTTTAATCTTGGTCGTTGGTGCTCCAACAGTGGATATAAAAGGGAGTCAATGTGGTGATGGAGAATACACTAGTGTAAATACTCAATTGCCCAAGCAATTCGACTTTCTCAGTAGCAGCAGCTCCGGAAAGAAGATAGTGCCAAAGGTTGAGTATGTAATGACCCATTTCGATTTATAAGCAAAAGGGTATTAACATGTATACGAGGTATGCATATGATAGCTACATATGCATACATCACATGCCTTGCACTAGTATACTTATTAAATAATCATGAAAGATGTTTAAATGAATGATAAAGGGATTAAGTACCTAAATTATTAGGAAGGGAGATATTACCTAAATTTTAACACTCTCAAAATACACATATTAAATATTTTGTAATTATTAAGCTTATCAAATAAAATTAATACTTTAAATCTTGCTAATGTAAATATTGATCACCATAGCATTAAAGTTTATAAGTTAATTATTATTGATATATATGTACAATATATTATTATATTTAAATATTATAATTAAAGTTTTAAAAGTTAAAATTTTTAATTTAACATATCAAACTCCCCACTAATATATTAGTATATTACGTATGCTCACCTTCTGATGAGGGCAGTGGAAGAGGGCGGCGACCACCTAGGAAGGGGTATTTATCCGAGCACGCAGAGACACCAGGAAGGGGGAAATGGGTTTGCTATACGAGTGATTTGTGAGGTGTGGCTCGGAGGAAAATTCAATCAGAACTGAAGATTTGAACAAATTGTTCTTGAAGCTTTTGGGCATGGCGGCCAGAATGCTTTAATTGTGAAGTATTCTAGAGATGGGTACCAAGGTTGTGCTCAGTTTGGCAGAGAGGATTTGGTCATTTTGGTAATGGGAGAAAATTTGGAGCAACAACAGCGCGGGATCGACTTCAAGAGCGAAAGCCAGGTATGTACTGTGAATTAAATTTGACAAATTCTGCTTTATAAACATCACTGTTTGAATTCTGAGCTTCGATATTGTCAGATTCTGTTAATTAGGGGTTTGTTTTGGTAAGGGTATTACAAAGTAGCAGGTGGAAGAGGAGGGCAGCAGCATTCCAGGAGGAAGATTTTTAGTCCCTAGAGGGGCAAAGGAAAGAAGACCGAAATTTGCAGAGGGCCAACGAAAACTTTGCGCAGAGGGTGACCCAGAGAGCTCAACATAGACGCTAGGGAGGCAATTTCAGAGGCAGAAAATAGCTGTGGGGTGAGAAAATTCTCTCGATATTTTTGCCAGTACTTTCCTCAGATTAGATTTCTAGTTGTGCATCTAAATGGTTGTACTTAGAATTGTTGCTGAAGATTAATAATAAAACCCTCATCTACTGCACCTGTTTTCCCAAGTTGGGTTTTTCCGGGGACAATTGTCCAAAAATCACTGTGTCAAAATTCTTATGTGCTAGAATTTCTCAGTTTTCAGTATTTTATTTTCTGCAGTATTTTTATGGTGAAAATTGCAGCTGTAATTTTATTCGTTGTTTGCCATAGTAAATAAACTGCATAATTAAATTTTCAATTAGAAGAATAATTTCCAGTAGTTGCAATAGATAAAATTTTACACTACTAAGGTGACAATTGGTAGCTTGCTGAAGTTGCACCAAGTGAGAACCTAGGAGGTGGCAACACCTTTGCCCACCATTTATGACTAAGGAAAATAGTGAAATAGCATGATACAAAAGGTGAAAGGAGGGTGTGTGTGTGTGTATTTGTTTGAGGAGTTATTATGTGGCTTCTGTAGATAATAAAATCAGCCAAGGTATAGTTATTTTATTATATTTTGTTGTTCCAAAAAATTTCAACCTACAGAAATATTCACAAGAGAAAAGCTTACCAACCATGAAGCATGAATTCTAGTAGATTAATGGTTCACATAGCTTCATATATGAAAGGGACCTGATTTCTGAACAGTAGTAAGGTGGTTTTGACACCTCATTGAAATATATAAAAAAAACAAGAGAGATAGGACTAATCATTCATTGCAATACCTTGCTCCAGGAAGTACGTTGGTAACCACTTGCATGCTGCTGAACTAAGCGGCGATGCTTCTGCACCCAGTCTTCACCTAACAAGTTCCTTGCTTCAGATCTGCCCATGATAAGGTTTCTAGTTGGAGGTAAGATTAACTCATGCAAGTCCATGATTAAGACAAATAAAACAGGTAGGATGGGGATAGGTAATAAAAACAAATATACAACTGTGTAAAAAACTAACACCTTCACACCCAGTTAAATAATATTGAAGATTAAACCACTATAATTCTGTGTAGAAAACAGGAAATATGTCATCATATTGAAAGAGATTGTAGTTCAAAATTAACCAATATTTATTAGTTTCCATATACTAGGTTAATGTAACTTACTTTCTAACAGATTTAACTATATAGTGGATGTTGTTCATTAGAAACAGATGCATCAATGCCGGGTCTTTGTACTGCCTTGATTTCCCTTCTAGATTAGTTAGAAGTATGGACACTATGTGGCAGATTTTTGATGACAGATCACCCTTTTTTACATCCTCAAACAAGTGCTCTAGTGTTGTCTTATAACTGCAAGATGAAAACACACATGGAAGAACAGTAAGATCCCCATAACCATCTGAAATGTCAGAAAACAATTCTCAGACAATGTTCAGATAAATTACAATGCAAATAATATATTTAAAGGGATGGATAACTATACTTAGGTCCTTTCACCTCATGACTATTATCTTTTTTGTATGATTATACCTGTTTAATTCCAAACCATGTAGCAGAAGAATACTTACCTGAACAAAAATTTTACATAATTTATAACATAGCTGGTCAGAGGATGAACGGTGCCATCATTTATTGCTGCCTTACTGGAATCTTTTTCCACTGCTTCTCCAAATTCATCCAATGTATTGCATACTGTCTGACCCAACCTCTTCATTAATCCTTCAAAACTAGACAGACATTCTGCAGATGCTTTTGCTCCAAATAATGCCTTAACCTACATGCAGCTGCATAAATAAGTTAATATCAAAGCCATTCCCACTCGAATTAGAGATAAAACTAGAAAAGAGTGACAAGTAACCCATATTACTATGACAAAAATTGATGCTTAATTCTGACATTTTCTACATTGATGTTTTGATCAGTTTTCATACTAATAGAAAATAAAATGTTTTGATAATTTCTGATTGCCATGGCTCCTTGACAGTTTGATTCTAATAGAATCTAACAATTTTCTTATTACGGACACTCTTTAAAATGATCATCATATCTCATAAATTTTTGCAAAGAACATCATGCTAGCAAACAGATCGTATTACTAAAATTTGGTAATGAGTGGTTAAAAATCAGATCTGATGGAAGTCTGAAATGAACGAAGTTCATTTACCCAATGTGAAATTAACAACTTGGTTCAAAAAGTGAATATCCAAAATAAATAGGATAACATAAAATAATCCATAAAGATTAAAATAATGTACTGTATGTTAATCAAGGTTGTCATTGATGTCAATATGGCATTGATTGAGATGTCAATATTCTTGAGATGCCTGGTTCCAGACAATGATGTCATGACTCTTGGTGGTTGGTTGACTAGAATAACATCAATGAAGATGTCAATTCACAAAGAACTCAAACCATGAAGAAGTACTTGAATTAACTATGATGTTGCCAAGTGCCAATCATGCGCCTTGATTGGTGCTCTAGATCCTAAGTGCCAATGTTGATTTGGGGTAGCATCAGATGTGATCTAGGGCTCATATTTTGCAGGGAGGCTTGGGCACATGTATTCCAAAGAACCCAGAAAGTGTTTTGGGCAATGTTGTGGGGGAGCTGCTCCCCGATCCCGCTCCCACTCTGCACCTCGGGAGCGCGCTCCCTAAAAAAAAACGCTCCCTGCATTTTCGGGAGCCTTTAGCCTTTTTTGCAAATTTTTTTTTGCAGTGATGTTCCAAATGCAATTTTTTTCAAAGAAACAAATAAGTTTTGAGTGGGGCAACTTAATGATCAAGCCTATGGCCCTAGTATTGATATGCGATTCATGGTAATGTTAAATTCTTAAAGTAAAAGGATGTATTCATCCTTTTACTTAAATTTTTAACATTACCATGAAATGACTCAGGATGTTTTAGAGTGGTTCCGACCTCATTGGATTTCATATGGAGAAAGTAGAATTTTAGATTTCATTCAAAATCCAGCAGACTGATTAGTTTTTTAGGATTTCAAGATTGCAATGTTTCCATTGAATTTTGTCATGTATTGGGGTATGGAACTCATATTTAATCAAGAGCACCAATTCCTTTATGTACCTTAATGTTAGTGACATTGGTTGTTGAACTCCTCTATCATGACCCTCCTAAGAATGTACACATCACTCAAACAAAATCTCGACTTGACATGCTATGTTTTTTCTATCTTATATTAATGCTTAGAGGGTGATATTAATGACAAAGATCCCTATACAGATATAAAGGTAATGACGAAGATACCTCTGGATATTAATGCTTAGAGGGTGATATTAATGACAAAGATCCTGATTTTCCAACAAGACTAAAAAACTAGACATTTCTCGTGGTGGCAAGAGGCCCAAGCATAAGCAATAGATAATAGATTTACTTGTTTTGTCTAGTAGTTTTTATAGCTATTGACTCTTTCATATTTATTATGATATTTTTTGAAGTTTAAACAATATATGACAATTTAAGTTTTAAGTTGGCAATTATAACTCGTTAGTAATGAATTATGAATATGATGCTTCATGAAAGTTGAAAGTTGTTTCATTTCATTTTATAACATTTCATTTCATGTTAGATATTATTTGTTGTAATGGTTATACTTAGCTTACAAGTACAACTTTGGTGATCAATGATGAAAAATGTTATATATTGAATTTTGAAAGCTTGAAACTTTAAGATTGATGAATCACGAGGCTCAATATGTTGTATGTTACTATGTTACTAACTTGTGGACATGCTTGATGAAAATTATAACTTCTAGATGATTGTTGTTATATGGTTCAATCTATGTTTTTTTATATCTAATTCATAATTCTACATGTTTTTGTTGACATATATGTATCAAAATATATATATATATATATATATATTATATATAAAATAACGCTCCGGGATTCTCTCCCAAACCGAGAGCTTTTGAAAATGCCGCTCCCACACCCATTTTCGCTCCCGCCCCCGCTTTCGCTCTCGCTCTCAAGTAACACTAGTTTTGGAAAATTCCACCCAGAGACAATTTTATTAAAATAATTAATATTTTTAATGGGACCCTAAGTCTAAACTTAGGAAATTAAAAATATTAATGGGTATTAATCTAATTGTAGGTGTAACTTCTAGAAGAAGACAAGGATCAAGCTAAAATGATCTTAGCCATTGATTAGCATTTACTCTAGGCCATTGAATATCAACGAGAAGATTATTTAAGAGATCTTGAGGATCATTTGGAAAACACACTGAGAGATCAAGAGATCAAATTTCTAAAGTGAGAAGTTCTCAGGGGGAAGTTCTGATAGAGGAGATTTCTTGCAGTTGAAGGACAGGGATAACATCCGGAGAGAGATTTTCTCAGTAGAAGAATCATCAGCAGAGACAGGCAGAGAGTGATCCAGCAGCACAGACGCAGGGCCACGCAAAGGCAGCGCAGAGGGTGAGAAAGAGTCTGAGATTTTGCTAGGTAAAGTCAATTTCAGAAGCCAGGAGTCTGGGTGTGAGATAGAGACTCCGGATAGCAAATCGATCAGTAAACTGGGTGACGTAATGCCTAGAGAGGTTGAAGTAGAGACTACATGAGGATTGCGCATACGTAGCGTAGGGCATGCCAGAGGCACTTCATCCAGTGTCTGGATCAGCTGGGATTTTCTTAGTGATTGTGTGAGGTAATCTGACAAATCTTTATGCCAGTATTTCTCTCTGTAACTGAATAACCCGAGAGCTATTCAGAGATGTATTTAGAATTTGCTACTACTTAATAATAATAAACCCTTAGAGCCGCTGCACCGGTTTTCCCACATTGGGTTTTTTTGGGGACATTTTTCCAAAAATAATGGTGTCTATTTTGTTGTATTTTCTTTCTTGCTCAGTCTCGTTTCCACATAATATTTAATTAAGTGAAGGCTGCAATGTATGTATTATGATATTTGCCATAGGAAACTGCAAGTAATTTGTTAAAGGAATTTAACAAATAGGAGTAAAGTCATCAGTTGCTGCAGTAGGAATTCTTGTTGTGGAATTTTCAAAGCCAAATATACAACCTCGTGATGCAAAGGATTATACTTGATGAAGCCATACTTTTGATGGTGTCATACTCTTGAATGACCACACTTAATAATGGTGCTTAATGAAGGTTGGAAGATTAGATGATGACATGGAAGATCTCATTTGATGGTTGGAAGACTATCTTACTATCTTGGAACTTTCCTAATGATGAAGTTGCCTATGTCATATCACTGCACTACACTAGTACATGATGACACTATGACATATCAAAATGACATGGATGAAGCATATCATGATGACATTATGACCCTATATCTATGAAGAACCCAAACATTGGAGAAGCCATATTGTCCTAATTAGCCTCTACACTAAACAATTCAAGGGCAGTCACTTAGAAAAAAAATTCACCACCTTAGAGGCAACCTCTCAACATGGGACCTAGACCATCTAGAAGAGGACATTTTTCTCTTTCCAATGAGTTTAACTTGCCCTGAAAATCCAAAAAGTTTGTGAGATATTGATTTTTAAGTTAAGGAAAATAACCTTGTCATTGAGCCGACCTATGCTCAAGGATACAAGTCGGCCTCCAAACAGGGACGTGTCTTTTTGTTTCGTTGTGCAAAAACCACTATTTATTAGGGATTTCAGACATCATTCTTGCTATCCTATTCGGTAAAATCTCATATTATTGAACACTCGTTGAAACAACTCTATGATGATTGCATACATCTCTACCTGAATAGAAGTACCTTGGACCTGTCATACAATTCATTACAGTGCTTGGATCTCTATAAAATATTAAAAACAGTGGCTCTGACTCTGTTAACTCAAAATCAGGCCCTGGAAGGCTGCAGACCAGGAAGACTTCAAGTAACTGTTTCAGACCAATCTTTTAGCTAAGGCTTAGCCTCCTTAGCCTGAGAGGGCTCTCTCAAAGGGTTTAAGATTTGCAATTGTGATTGAGATGGCTAACTCTTCTATGAAACAAATAGGAATAAGGCTGGTAAAATCTAAATTAACAAGCATCCATTGGGCTCATGGAGTCATATGTTACTCAGCATTAACAGTGAATTGGCTTTGCAATGAAATCAAGGCATTCAGACTTCAATATACATAAAGTACAACAGACACAAAAGGATAGTATATGAGTACATGAAGGAAATTAGAACACAACATGTGATTTCTAAGTAATCAAGTACCCATCAAACTGTAAACAACATGAAAGACAACAAGAGGAATTCATACATTGAAGTCACTATGATTCTTGAGCAGCTGAAACCATTCACTGTATTATCAAAATAAACAGAGTCTTTACATAAGCTTGTCAATAGAGCTTTTTTACATTAACTTCCAACCTTGTGTACATTGCTCTTTCTCCTATTTATAGAGCTCTTCTACCTGATTGAGATTCCTCCTCAAGCATGAGGGGAACTCGGAAACTACTTCTAATGACACCTATTCAACCTTTAACTGCCTATTAAACGTAACAAACTTCAATTAGATTTTCCAGAGATCTAAATCAAGTAGGATTCTATCACCATGCTATGCTAATAATAGCCTTGGTTACAATGGTCTTCGTTCTTTGACATCTGGTCCCTTTTCAGTTTCGCTGAGATGAGTGTTCAACGTTTCATGCTGGTCTTCTATGCCACATCTTCTCCATTGTTCTGAAACGTAGGAAACTACCCTTGCTCATCGGTCTTTTGTTGGCCTTATAATTTTCGAATCCACAGAAGCATGTCTTTTATCTTTGGTTTTCAAAATGTGGCAGATGTCCACGTCCTTGATGCGCTGTCCACTTCCTTTATATTCAAAGGCAAAAATTCCTTCCAGCTGTGTTGACCTATATTGAACTGTGGTAAATGTGCTTATTTTATGACAAAAGTTAAAAGTTGGACCTGAGTCCATACTTTTCCCACCTGTCATGACTTGGTTGAATCTTAATAGCTTCAGCTGATGCCGTGCATACCTTGTAGACATTCACCTTTGAAAATTCCCACTCATATTCAAAACCGGTTAATTGAAATTGGACTGTTTAGCTTCAGCAGTTTCGTAGCGCGCTATGAAACTGCTGAGCTTTAATCATCACCTTCAGCAGTTTCGTAGCGCGCTACGAAACTGCTGAGTTGCTTCAAAAATCATAGTTTCAACCCAAAACTTTACTTATTTGAGCACTTTGCTATCAAAACCTTCTTTCAACTGTTCCAAGACCTTCCAAAACTGAATGGAAATGCAGGATTCTTCAAGAAAGATGACACTAAGCAAAATCATCAAAATTCGAAACATAGTCTTACTTGGAATGGGATTTTCATTAAGAAGATTCCTTCAACTGGCCTAACTGTACCTTTAAGTCTTCAATTTGTTTCTTCATGACCTTGATCCCAGCTCTTAATTGCATATTAATCATTCTGATGAATTTTGCTTCTTTAATTGCCGGTACTGTCCAGGTATGGAATTGAGTACTACAGTCAACCACCTCTGAAGTTGTTTTGTCTTCCCATAAGGTCTTCATTCTGTAATAATTAGCTTGTTGGATGGCATGTTTCCTAGCAGCTTTCTTTAGTCTTGCAATCTCAAGGTTGGTAGATTCCAATTTCCTTTTCAAATCTTCCATACTATCTTCTTTATGAGTGGCAACTATTTTGCCTTTGTCCTTTCTTTCACGAGGCTGTATCTCCTCCCCTGTTTCATCTGTCCTTGGCGGTACCTCCTGTACTTGCTTAAACTTCCTTGTTATGGGTCTCCTGGGTTTGAAAACAAATTGTTCAACTTGCTCATCAAACTTGAGTTTCTTTGAAGCTTTAGCTTTCTTTGTTTTCTCTTTTCCTGACTGCATCAAATCATCTTGAACTAGTGGGGACTCTTCAAAGTCAATTGCCTGCAATAAATCATTTAAATTTCCCTTCGAAGCAGGACTTTCTTCAATAGCTATTGACTTACCCTTTTCTTTAGCCACATGGCTCCTCGTTCTTCTTCTTTGAACTACTCTACCCATGCTTGATTCATGTGCAGTCTCTTTGACCTGAGCTTTTTCTTTAATTGACTGCTGAGGTGTATCTTGAATGGTCAGTGGCTTTGCAGACTCTCTAACCTGTTTCCTTGCTTTTAACTTTGAAAACCTCTTGGCTCTTGTTTCTGTTTGAAGACCTGCTGTTGAAAGATCTTTTGCAGCTAGAGGGCTGAGACCGGTCTGGCCTTTGAAACCAGCCATGAATATAAATGTATTCCAGTCTTTGCCTACCTTTTGAAGTTCATGCAAAACAAGTAACTTAATCAAGCCATGGTGAAACAAAGAAGTTTCACAAGCCTCTTTTCTCAATTGCACCTTGTCACACATTTTACTCAAACTACGGAATAAGTAAAAAGGTAGATCAATAGAAGCCTTCCTTGTAAAATGCAAAAGGAGTTTGAAATGGTACGAATACACCTTGTTATATCTTCCTTCACAGGTTAAGTATTTCTGTGTACAGGTGAGCAAATGTGCATAGGACTCTTTGACATAGCTCCTAGGAACAGACTTGCTCAAATCCGAGTTAACGAATTCCTTCTTTAAAAACTCTTTGCATGGGTTCATGTCAAATTTGAAATTCTTGAACCAATTTTCTTGCCCTCGTGGAATCTCTGTCACTGTGGATATCATATCTAGCGAACCCTGCAATTCCATCATACCCACCTTTGAGTTTAATCCTGTAAAATTTAGTGCAAATTCTTTAGTCACCTGTGCATGACCTCCTTGTAACTTCCTGCAAAAATTCCAACATCCGGCTTTTTTAAATGCCTTATCCACATCTTTGTTCTTCAATGTTATATCCAAACCTTCTGGCTCGTTTCTCAGACATTTGCCTGATCTGTGTTCTTTCTTCTCTATTGATCCCTCCATGAAATTTTAATGACCTGTAAGCAGGGAATGCTAGCTCTGTTCAAACTGTGAACTCTGCCTCGCCTGATTTGCTGCCTCGCTTGATTACAATGTTATTTCAAATTGAAATCTTGCCGATTATAGTTTTTTTTTTAAATTGCAATCTTGCAGATTTGTTACTCATGCAAGGCTTACAATCATCATTAAAACTTGTACATAGGTGGCTTTTCTTGGAACTTATATCCCGTGTGTATCAACGAATCTAATGGTTGTGATAATATAGATGGGTGGTGGGACGTGATAAGTGGAGTACATGAACTGACAAAGGATGACGCAACCATAGATTTACTTAACGGATTTGACATTTGGGAAAGATTCGCTGCGGAATGCACGAATCTCTGATTTTGCAGCGCGGTTAGTTTAAATTTTGAATGATGCGCTGCGAAATCACCTAATGGCGTATCGCGCTGCGAAAACACCTAATGAGCTTTTGCACTGCGAAACTACTAAACAGAGTAAATGCGCTGCGAAAACACTTTAGAAAGGTTACATGCGCTACACAATTACTTAAAAGGCTTTGTGGTAGATAACAAAGTAACACATGACTATGAGATCGGTGATGAATGAGGGTGACCAGTGGTAGATAAGAATACATGCTTGACTCATGACCTCCTAAGATTCAGACTTTAAGGAAAAAACGAAATCAACTTAGACTAACACTGACCTTTGTCATCAGGCTAGGATGAGAAATTTTAGCATTAGATTTCTTAAGTGATAACAAACTCCTTAAAAAAACTCGAATTAGACAATGGACTATGGTGTAAAACTCAAACTCGGACTATGGATTTATTTTAGTGCTCAAATTCTTGACTAAGGTCTCGGACTGCAGTACCTTAACTGTGATCATTCAACATTGGTAACTTTATAACTCAGGCAGTGATAATTGTTGATTTGGGGTAGCATCGGATGTGCTCTAGCCACGAAATTTGGTGGAGAGGTTAGGGTACATGAGATCTCCAATACCCAGAAAGGGTTTGCGCAGATTCTAAACAGTTTGGGAGATATTAAAATAATTAATATTTTTAATGGAGTCCCTAAGTCTAAACTTAGGGAAATTAAAATATTAATGTGAATAAATATAAAACTGTGTTAGAATGGTCCAAAAGACATGGATCAAGCCAGTTCTAATCTTAGTCGTCGATGTCGATTAAGGACTTAATCTCGGCCGTTGATATGTCAACGAGAAAAGTATAAGAGGAGGCTTGAGGGTCACTTGGAGAATACACCAAAGTGATCAATCATTCTATTCTCTGAAGCGGGGTTTGCTAAGAGAGATAGAATCAGTGATCAATTGCAGCGAGGGGCAGTGAGTACATAATTTTAAAACTCCGACTCCGACTTCGACTCGGCCGAGCATTGACTCCGACTCCGACTCCGAAACGGTAATGACTCGGCCGACTCGTTTTCAATGACTTGGTCGTTGTAAAAAATACATTAAATATTTAGTTTTTTTATAAAAAAAACATAATTTTGAAGATTTTAAACATAATTTTAAAGATTTTCATTCATGTTTCCAAACACACAGTATTATAATATAGATGGAAGACAACATATGATCAAAGTAGGCTCATGAACCAATCCATTATATCAAAATGGTACCCAATGGCAATACATATTCAACTGTCATACATGATCAAAGACTCAAAACAAAAAACACATAACCAAGGAGGCTAGAAATGGCCTCTACAAGATTACAACAAAAGTAAACTGTGACGGTGGCCAGAGTCGCCAGACTCCAGTACTAGTACTACTGGCTAGTAGCTACTGCCAGAGGAGCCAAGATCATGTCGATCAATCTCTGGATCATCATCATCATCAGAGTCAGAGCCCCCTGCCCATGGCTCCTCCTCATCATCATCATCTCCAACTGCAACTGTAGAAGTGGTACCACTAGCAGGTTGTGCAACTGCAGTAGATGCACGCTGAGATAGAGTAGCTATGCGGCTGCGCTTCTGTCGTGGCTCAGGCTGAGCAGAGGAAGCACCTACAACTGGAGTCTTGCTGGCTGTGAGACTGAGGCTGGTGGATTGGATCTGCATTCAACTGAACATGTTCAACTTCAGCTGATGTCTCCAAATCTAAATCTAAACCAAGATCCTCATCAGGATCAAACTTTGCTGGACAACTCTCCACTACCCAATCTGACGTTGGATCAATGTCTTCCAACACAATGGGATCTGAATCAGGTCTTTTGTTCAGCAAATGGTTTCGTCTGAGCCAAAGGTTGTATTGGACATAAACTAGATCATTTAACCGTTTTTGATCCAAACGGTTTCTCTTCTTTGTGTGAATCCTCTCAAAGACAGACCAATTGCGCTCACACCTAGATGCACTGCAAGTTTGACTCAAAATACGAATTGCAAACCTTTGCAATTCAGGACAATGGCCACCAAAGGACTCCCACCATTGTGCTGCAAAAAACATAGGAGTGCAATGAGTTAGCTCAACAAAATTACAAATTATATCTAACTTTCAAATTATAAACGATTTAACAAACTTAAAAAAAAAAGTAAAACTATTAAGAAATTGAAAATTGAAATTTTTGTTTACCTGGCTCATCTGCTTCTCTTGCAATCTTTGCTAGGTTCTTCCCAAAGGTACTTGATGCATTGATGAAGGTTGTGGCCTGTCGGTGTATCTCCAGCTGATCAAACTCTAATGGGATCATGCGATCAATGCAATCGATCAGTCCATCTCTGACCTCCCCCCTCAAAGCTCCTCACTCCTTAGCTTTATAATGATACCCTGGGTTGAAAAAATACCCAGCTGCATGTATAGGGTGATGGAGTTGATTGTTCCATCTTTCATCAATGATTGCCCAAATGGGCCCATACTTTGCCACTCTATCCTTGTATACCGTCTTTATTTGCTCCTTTGCTTGATCCATAGCCTCATAAATGAAGCCCATAGCCAGCCAACCTTTCCCCATCCACCAAGCGCAACACCTTAACTAGTGGCTCGGCAAACTTCACAACCTCTGCTGCCTTTCTCCAAAAAGTTTCTTCATAGACTTTCCTTTTCAATTCTTTGCCTTCCGGTTTGTTAGACCAATTGCTTTGATTCCATTCATTACTGGAAAACATCTTTTGCAAGTTTCTATGTTGGAAAAGCATAGATTGCAATGTCAAAAAATGTGTAGCAAATCTAGTGATGGCAGGCCTAATAATATCCTTGCCCCCAGTGTGTTTCCTCATGAGGCTCAAAATCAATGTATGATTGTAGATAAATTTTGTTATGCTTTTGGCATGATCTATAGTGTTTTTGACCCAATCTATTTTTCCAATATCCTCAAGCATGAGGTCTATGCAATGTGTAGCACATGGGGTCCAAAAGATGGTCTTGTGTTTTTCCTCTAACAATTGACCAGCAAGAACATAGTTAGAGGCATTATCTGTGATGATTTGAACACCATTAGCCACCCCCACCTCCTCAAGAACCTGATCCAATAGCTGAAACAACAAGTGGCCATATTTTACCTTATCAGATGCATCAACTGATTTTAAGAACATGGTTCCCTGTGGGCAGAATACAAGAAAGTTTATGATGGTAAGGTTTCTTTGATCAGTCCATCCATCTGACATGATGGTACACCTTGTTCTCGCCCATGAGTTCTTGAACTCTTGCAAATACTCATTAATGGATTGAATTTCTTTCTGCAAACGAACCCCCCTTAGCTCATGCATAGTAGGGCCTTTGAAACCTTTTCTAGCAGCATGTATGGCATCAAACATAGGCTCATAATATGGTGAACGAGCAGCATTAAAGGGGATATCAGCATCATACCACCATCTAGCTATGTACTCATAAGCAGTCTCCCTCAATTCTTTCTTCCAATGGTCATCTAAAGTGGGTTGCATTTGAGTTTTACAAAATTCAGGACCATGTGCATCTGATGGAGAGGAGGCCGGAGAGAAATAACTTTTGATAGTCACATCACCCTTTTTCATTCTACCCTTTCCCTTATCTTGAACAGAACCAAAAGAGGGAGGAACATATCGAAAAGGATTGGATGCATTGGTTTGAGGGATAGAGGAAGAACCCTCAAAATCATAATGGGGGTTGGCAACCATCATTTTTTGTATCTCCCTCTTCCTCCCAATTTCAACCTGTAATTCTTTTTGCCTAGCCTTATCTTGTTTAAATTTCTCAATGTTGGCCAACATAGTCTCCCTAATCTCCCCAATTTCTGGTGATTCACATGGGGTAATTTGGCCTCTAATCCCTGCCAAGTGTAGCTTCAGCCTATTAATGCCCCCAGGACCATCCTTAATTAACCTATGGCAAAATTTGCAATGCATTTCACTATCAACCATTTCAACATATGCCCAAGCAGCATCTCTTGCTTTAGGTACCATTTTTGGAATAGGAAATGAAAGCAAACAATCTGAAAATGAAAAAAAAAAAAACCTTGATTCAATGTTCATTTATTTGACAAAAAACAGTCTCTAAGCTTTCTAGATATGCACCTCAAATTTACTAAGCAAAAACAGATTTATAGAGGTGAAAAAAAATACCTCCAGGCACAAACTGCCTCCTCAAGCTTGCTCCAAGAATCAGCTCCTCAATGCTGCTCCAAATCGCTGCCCAAGAAGCTCCTCACTCCAGCTACAATGCTCCTCCAAGACTCCTCACTGCTGCTCCAAAACAAGCTCAAGAAATGCTCACTAACTCTCAAAGAAGACTCTCACTCAAATGCATAAGAATGTTGTGAGAGAATGAGAGCACTTGGGTGAGTTAAATAGGGTTTGGGAGGGGGATATGGACCCCAAACTACAATTAGCAATATCACATAACTGTTTGAACTCCAAAATAACCATCAAACGAATTTAAAATCCATAAAAAATCAGTTAAATTGCTTGCGTTAGCGTCCGGGTACTGTGCCACATCAACTCGGTCGTTTCATAGCGGACTCGGTCCGTTTCGGCCGAGTTAGCAATGACTCGGCCAAGTCATTGCTGACTCGGCCTTCCGAACCGAGTTATGCACCGTTTCAGCAGGGAGCCCATCGACCCGGATCAACTCGGCCGAGTCAATGTTGACTCAGCTGTTTCTTAAAACAATGAGTGAGTACGAGGTAGAGAGGTAGGGACAGTGCCGAGAGACCAGCGCAGAAGCAGAGAGAGGCAGATGCACGGCCAAAGGGAGCCACGCAAAAGTAGCCAAGACTACGTAGAGCCAGAAGGGCTTGCGTCATCCACGTAGAGGCTGTAGGAGTGACGCAGAGAGCCAGCGAGGCTGAGCAGAGCTTCAGTAGGCTAACACAGAGGGTTTCAGGCTGACGCAGAGGCCAGCAGGGCTAACACTGGGCTTTAGATTGTGCTAGAGAGGGGTTTCGTGGAGCAAGCTTTCCAAATCCCTGTTTCCGAAGATAGGTATTACTGCCAAATTTTTTCTCTGTTGGGTTAGCCAATTTGGCACCTATTGTACTCATAAAAAGAGCTGCTTAATAATAAAACCCTCAGATAGTTGCACCGGTTTTCCCGCATTGGGTTTTTCCGGGGACATTAGTCCAAAGATAACAGTGTCATTTGTGTGCTTGTTTCTATTTCCTTCAGTTGATGACCTGTAATATGTTGAGCATGCACTTGTATTTATTTTCAGTATTTACATAGTAAATAACTTGTTACTTAACAAAACAAGTAGGTACGAATAAATCAGTAAAGTGCATGGAGGGTTTCTAACTGGTAGACTTAGAAACTTCAACAATAATCCTCCTCGGACTATGGTAAAAGAACTCGTGATGTGATATACTTGATAAATTATCCTCAAACAATGATACACCTTCAGAATTGTGCAGCGTTTTTCAGTGGTGATACTTCTTTGGTTTATGCATCAACAACCTTTTTGGCTAAGTTACATTACCTCAGATAGCTCAGACTGGGGAGAAGAGACCTCGGATTGTGTGAAACAGTTTGGCGTATGGTAAAAGAACTGTGACACGAATTAAGTGATTGTGCCTAAAAATCAAGTGGACCGGACAATGGCAACATTTAGACAGTGGCTTGAGGGTGAGACAGTGACTTGGATAGAAGTAGGCAGTGGCTTGGATAGAAGCGTGTTGTGGCTTGATATTTGTGACATAGCTGGACCTTGGTGAACTAAGATTGGAACAGTTTCAAGGGTGAAGTCTATGGTGGAGCTGTTTGAAGTTAACCTCAAGTGAGGTCAAGCACAAAGTACAACGAATTGAACAGTGAAGGTGCAAGCCAAAGACAACCATATAGGTTGTTGAGAAGCCTTAAGAGATCTTGAAGATAACAGCGAAGACCATGATGCATTATTCATCATGAGGTGACTTGGAGAATCTGATTGGGTACTGTTGACCACTACGTGTCAACTACCCATAGCAAGACACCCCCTTTTTCGCAAAAGGGATAACGCTTGATCGATGTGTCCGTTCCATTCGACTTCCATCATCAACCTGATCGTGTTATGTTGTAAACCCAGTGTGCATGTGTAAATTGTAAATAACCTTAGCAGATCAAAGTCATGTATGTAAATTGCCTAGGTGGACTCAATTTTCTAGTGATAATCTATGTTCCAAAAGGTTTTTTGTTTCACCGATCCATGATTGACAGAGTTTTCCTTCAGCCTAACCCCAAAGCCGTAATGAATTTTGTCATTAGAATCTTAGGGGAATCCTAGTGCATTGGTCTGCTAGATTATGTTTGGTCACAAAACTGGGTGGTCTATGAGGGTCTATGTCAAATGGGTTTCCCCCCTTGAGATGTAAAATTGTAAAAGTCATGATGTAAAGTGTCTTGAGGGTTAGAAAATGTTTTAGTCCCCTCATAAGTCCTAAGTCCTAGGTCCTAGGTAATTTTCTCAAAGGCTAAGTTCGAGGATCCAAAAAATAAAAAATAAAAATAATAATAAAATTTTAAAATTTTAAAAAATAATTAAAAATAAAAATAAAATAAATTTAAAAAATAAATAAATAAAAATTTAAAAATAATAAAAAGTCAGGTTTTTGAGTAAATAAATGCAGATTTTTATTTTTTTAATATATTGAAATGCATTTAAAATTCAACGGATGAGATTAAAAGAAATCCTGATCCTCATCGACGGTCGAGATTAGTTTGACATGGATCACTTGAACTAGCCGCTGGGATTTTTTCCTTTAAATAGGGTGCTAGAGGTCATTTGAGATCATTCGATCTGTGAGTCTTGTGCTGAAGAAAGCTCTCTTGTAAACTTTTTCTTATGCAAAAAGAAAGACTTTGGGGTTGAAATCTTGCTGGTGTTACTCTCCGAAGCGCTGTAAGCTGCTTTATTTTCTGCATAATTTTATTTTCAGCGATTAGTAATAGCTTGGTGAAGAGTGATGCTGAACACAAGTATCTTGTTTACTCACTAGGGTTTTAACAATGGTAGAATTTTTGGAAAGAATGGCAGGTATCTCCATTGGATTTGGAATTTAGTACTGTTTTTTCCCTCTTTATTGATAGCTGGAGTGAGTTGTGCAGGAAATCCAGATTGAGAAGATCAACGGGCGTTAGGGGAAGTTCTAGGCTTAACCAGCCAACTCCCGAAAAGCATTCCCTTGTAGAGCCCAGCCAGTTTCGATTTTGGGTCTATCATTTAAGTTTATTTTTGAATTGCATGAGAGATTTCTGAAGTAACTCATAGTAAATTTGAAATTCTAAAAATATTATTGAGGATTACTGACAAATTTGGCTATTGTAGAGCCATAAATCTGTAAATATTGTAATTTGTTTTTTGATTGGTTTGTAGGGTTTTAGTTTTAATCCTTGCATATATCATCTCTGGGTGTTTGTTTTGCCATTGCAAGTTGCAGGTTTGAGAAGAAATTTTTGTTTGAAGCCAGATCTAGGCCCTGGAGGGCAAGATCTGACCTTAGGATCAGTTCTTGCACGGTTTGTCTAAAGAGATTTTAGTTCTTTTCAGGTTGTTTACTGTTGCCCAGGGTTTCAATTTTGCAGGTCTACCCTTACTGCGCCCATCTCTCCACGTGATCAACCTTTCTGCAACCATATTTCTCCATCGATTCACCATTCAAGCCTCTGCAACGAATCTCAGACCTGCGCAATTCACTGGTCTCTTCATTGGAGCTCCATACAGCCTTCATCCTCCGCATCAGAACACCTTCTTTGCAGTGCCTTCATCTACTCGATGCTGCCATAAAAAACCCTCAAACGCAGCCTTCAACGCTGCCATTACACGCTGCGCCCTTCAGATCTGCCCATAGCAGCACCTCCGTCCAATCTGCAAACAAAAAGAATAAAATAACGCAGCTCCAGCTCTCACCATCGCTCCAAAACTTGCACGCACAGCAAACTTTGAAATTTTTTGTTGTTGTTCGTATCACCTTGCTGCTCTTCAACCATTGTCTAGAGCCTGATCCGCTGCCTTGGGTAGCTGTTCCCTGCGTTAATTCCACTCCTGCAACCCTCGATTCCTTCACGCTGCCCACGTTGTCTCCTCTTCATGCTGCGCACTCCCTTCCTCAAACGCCGCTGCCACATTAACGCTCCAGCTCCTGCATCGAACAATCACGCTGCTCCGTCGTGCTGCCTTCGCCGCCTACGCAACTTGCAGAACCAACACAATAAAAATTCAAAACATTTCAATTTTCATTTCTTTATCATCAAACATCTGATACGATTAGGGTCTTAAGGTTAAATGCTTCGATTTTAATTTCTTTTGTTCTGTTGATGTATAGCTTAGATGAGGTGTTAGCCTTTATTTTGATTTCATTTGGTTTAGCTGCTAGTTTAGTTTAGTTTTATATCTTTTGATTTTAAAGCAAATCAGAAAACAATAAAATAAAATAAATTTTTAGATTAAAGTTTTTTTTAGATTCTAGATTTTTATTAATTTAGTTTTTTTGTTTAATTTTTTATTTCAAAAATAATAACTAAAAAAAAATTGATTTTCCTTTAGTTTCCTATGTATGCTTTAATTAGGGTTAGCGTTCGTTATCCATTTGAATTTTAATTAGAATTGATTTCATTTTTCCTATAGTTTCGAATTTAAAGAAAAAAAGAAAAAAGAAAAAAAAAATCAATCATAAAAAGGTGTAAGTTTTAATGTTTTGGTTTGCTTTTTTCAGATTTATTTAAATTTAGTTTAATATTGTTTAAAATTTGATAAAAAAAATATAAAAAGATATAAAATCCCAAAAAGCATAAAATATAATCTTTAGCCTTTTTATTTTATTCAATAGTTTAGATTTTCTTTTAGATTTAAGTTACATTTACTTAGAACTAGTTTTTGCTCAGCTTATTTTTGTTTTATTAGAAAATATAAAAATACAAACCAAAAAATAAATAAAATTGGAAATATTTTTCCAGATTCAGTCTTGGCTCAAGGATTTGTCATGTTTGTGATATATCTTTTTTGCTGAGGCTAAAATTTTGATGTGGGATTAATATTTATCATTTTTTTATGTGGTTAAACACGCTTAAATGTTCATTTGAAGATTAGCTATATGAAAGTGATCACTAGTTAGCATTTAAAATTACGTGGTTATTTAAAGCATTTAATCTTTCGAATTTTAATTGCTGGAATATTGTTAAGCCATTGAGCATTTATCGATTATCTCGCATTCGGTAAAATTAATCTTTGTTTGAGTTATTTGATGGTAAATGATTGTTAATGAGTTCATATGTAATATTCCTAATTAGCCATGGCTAATTGGAGTATTTGATTTTGTCCGATTTTTGCCTTCTATAGTTACTTGTAAATAAAAAAAAGTGAGGACGGGGGACATAACTCACTTTTAGAATAAAAAGTCACTTCCTAGTAGCACAACGTTGTGACTTAAAGGGGAGCCAAGGGGGCCAAAGGGGGACGCGGAAATGGGGCCCACGTAGACACATGGAGGGACTGCGCAGGAGGGAAGAAACACATGGCAAGAAGGGGATCCTGTAGGAGAAAGTGAGCCTAGGGATTGTGAGAGGCAGAGGCTATAAAATAGAGAGGAGCCCCCTCATTTTGGATCATTCAGTTATGTGTATTTTGAGCTAGTCGTTTCGACTTCTGAGCACGCTGGCTGTTTAGCTAGTCTGCAGCACTGTTTAGTGCATTGAGTGTCTCCGTTCAGAGATCTCACCCTTAGCCCTGGGGGACTTCGAGTGCCTACTCGGGTAAGGTATTTCCTTTGGCATTCCAGCAGTAGTTTTATCAACATTTCAGCAGCAGTTTCAGCAGTGTTTTGGAGGACTACGCAGCACTGGGAGAGGGATGTTGTTCTTTCTGGTAGCAGTGTTGGATTGGGGTTTTTGCAGGAGGATTCATGTTGCGTGATTGAGCAGGGGACCAACCCTTGCCTATTGGAGGATTTTTGGCAGAGTTTCAGGCGGAGTTTAGAGGGGTTTCCTTCAGTGGCAGCGTAGACAACTAAGGAACTGCGCAGAACCCCAAGGGGGTGATTTTCGGGGGTCGGCTATTCCAGGAGAGCTCTCTGGGTTTCTTGAGTAGAGCCCGATTCTAGAGTTTCCGCGTTTTCAGAGGAGAGGAGCAACCCCAAATCATCATTTGTTTCCTAGCAACAGCAGTAGCACAACAGTTCTCCAGCAGCATCCATGCAGAGAGGCCATTTCTTGTTATTCTGAGAGCTTTTCTTCACTTGCCTTGTGCAAGTCGAGGTGCCATATGTCTTATCACCTCTTGTACTCATTTTATTGCTCAGTTTAATAGAATGGCTTAGCATTTCTCGCTGCATTTCTTGTGTATCTGCTTATATTTCCGGTTTACATTATTATATGTTGTTCCACTGTTATTTTATCACTTCTGGGTTATTATATCATTTGCACGTACTTGGTTGGAGTTTTGTTGGGGTTTGGGGAATATTTCGGGTTAAGAATATTACAGTGGTATCAAAGCATAGATCTGGCTCAGCCTGTGGAGCGAGCAATCTATGACACCGAGGGAAAAACCCTACATTTCTTACAGAGGTAGGAGATACAGAGACACTGGACGTAGGTTGGAGAATACCTACGGAGAGGGAGATTGTGTTCCGGTGGTGGATGCAGAGCAGATGGTAGACGAGGATGGGAAGAGATTTGTGGATATGCTCCTCAAATCAGTGCAGGATCTGTTGAGGCAGATTGAGGTGATGGGGCAGAGATTCATGGCAGTAGAGGCCAGATAGCGTGAGAGCCCACGAGTGTTTCAGATCAGTGAGGGATCAGGTGCATCCCATCATTTGCCAGAGCAGCATGATATTGCGCAACAGGTAGCCTCACACGCCCCTACATGCTCTACCATGCCCACGTTCTTAGGAGCAGACATGGGGGTCAGAGCCCGGCAAGAGGCAGAGCCCGACCATATGGGCGATTATTTTGCAGAGTACCAGGCATATGGGCAAGAGTTCAGGGATGCCCTTTCATTCAGAGACTTTGTTCAGCTCCAGCGGGATAGTAGGCCCCGCAATCATCACAGAGGAAGCCGGCATTACCATGATGGTGACACCCACCATGCAACGAGTAGATTCCACTTGCCTACGTTTGATGGTTCATCAAATAGTTCGGCAAGGTCTTGGTTGGAGAAGCTAGACATTTATTTCCAACTTAACCGGATGTCGGAGGTAGAAGCCATCAAGGTGGCAACATTGCATTTGGATGTCGAGGCCCAGGATTGGTGGTTTCACGGGATGGTTACACTCGGGCACTCTATAGTAACGACATATGCAAAGTTTACCAAGAGATTGATGGAGCGATTTGATCGGAGGGATCCAGAGCAGCATTTTGTTGAGCTGACAAGGCTCAAACAAACAAGGAGCCCAGAGACCTACATTGTAGATTTTTTGAGAGTCTGCGTGATGGTGCCAGACCTATCCACGGCACGGAGGGTCTATATGTATGTTGAGGAGTTAGCAGAGCTACTACGGGGTCTAGTCCGATCTGCTAGACTAGCCACGCTCCAGGACGCTATCAACAGGACCCGGGACTTACAAGATGTCTTACCCAGGACCCAGACACCTTACCCCCAAAGACAGCCTTTTCAGTCCAAGTGGAAGGATGTGAGGATTCCACCTCCAAAGGGGAATCCAGGACGAGTATAGATCGAGGATGATGTCAAGAGGGAGCTGAAGAAGAAGCGGTTGTGCTTCACATGTCAGGAGCCGTGAGCACCAGGGCATAGATAAGCACATTTTATTGAGGTCTTCTTCAAGAGCAATGGAGAAGAGGATGACGAGCATGATGTGGAGGCAGGAGATAACCATGCCATACAGGGACTTTTGCCACCTCCACCGCCAGCAGCAGGTGATGCATCTTTTGCACCCACCAGAGGGGCCCTTGCAGCGTTGCGAGGAGTTCCCAAGTATCTGATGCTACGCGTACGAGGAACAGTACGTGGCCAACGGGTATCAGTTTTGGTTGACAGTGGGGCAACCCACAACTTCATCGATGCACAGATGGTTGAGCGGAGAGGTATTCAAACAGAGAGCTTCGATGGGTTTTCAATCTTGGTCCTAGGAGATCAGACCATGATGTGTGCTCGATATGTTCCAGAGCTTTCAATGACGATGGGCACCTACACATTGACTGACCACTTTTTCGTGGTCAACATCCCGGACACCAACATGATACTGGGTGTTCAATGGCTTATCACTCTAGGGAAGGTCACGATGGATTGGAAGACCCTAGAGATGGAGTGGGATGATGCAAAGACAGGAAGGCATGAGAAGATACGGAGGCAACACACATATCTGCCTCAGACTGTATCAGCTCATCGGATGGAGGTAGTCTTCCAAAAGGGAGACATAGAGTGGGCAGTGGAGCTGCGGGCATCAAAGGCAGGGACTGCAAAGCAGACGGTACATCCAGACATCCAGTCCATCCTTGATCGGTATGCCATAGTGTTGGAGAGATTCCACCAGGACAGCCACCGGATCGGGGGTTTGAGCGCACTATCGAGCTTGAGCAGGGCATCCAGGCAGTGATCACCACCCCCTATAAGCACCCCAAGGCCTATCGGGACGAGATTGAGCAGGCTATCCAGGAGTTGTTGGCTCTTGGGCACATTCGACTGAGCATGAGACCTTTTGCTTCTTCTATGGTGTTGGTGAAGAAGAAGGACGGTACATTGAGGATGTGCATTGACTACAGGGCCCTGAACAAGAACACCCTGAGGAACAGGTACCCCATACCCAGGATCGATGAGTTGATGGACGAGTTGAGGGGAGCACGATTCTTCTCAAAGATTGATTTGAGATTTGGGTACCATCAGATTCGCGTGAGGGAGCCGTTCATTCCCAAGACCGCCTTCAGGTGTCACTATGGGCACTTTGAGTTCTTGGTGATGCCTTTTGGGCTAACCAACGCCCCCGCTACATTTCAGTGCTGCATGAATCACACCTTCCGTAGTCACCTGAGGAAGTTTGTGTTGGTATTCTTTGATGACATTCTCATTTACAGCAGGACTTGGGAGGAGCATCTCCAGCACATTGAGACGGTATTGCATATCTTACAGGAGCAGCAGTTCTACGCCAAACTCTCCAAGTGTGAGTTTGGGTTGACGAAGATGTTGTATCTGGGACACATCATAGGAGTGGATGGAGTGAGAGTCCACAGGGAGAAGATCAGTGCCATCAAAGAATGGCTGGAGCCGAGAAATGTGATGGAACTTCGAGGATTCATTGGCATTTGTACTTACTAACGGAAGTTCATCAAAGGTTTCTCACAGCTTGTTGCACCCCTAACAGAATTGACGAGGAAGGGGGCATTCAGTTGGTCAGATACAGCGCAGCGAGCCTTTGACAGGCTCAAGGAGGTTATGAGCAACTGCCCAGTGTTTGCATTGCCAGATTTTACGAAGCGCTTTGTTTTGGAGTGTGATGCGTCGGGAGAGGGGATTGGCACAGTATTGATGCAGGGAGGTCACCCTATAGCCTTTGAGCGCCGGAAGCTCCTTTCACACGAGAGGTTGTATTCTATATACGACAAGGAGATGCTGCACATCATGCATGCATTGGCTAAGTACCAGCAATATTTGGTGGGTAACAGGTTCAGGGTGAGCACTGATCACAACAGCCTCAAGTTCTTTTTGGAGCAGAAGCAGCTATAGAAGAGACAGTAGAAGTGGATCAGCAAGATCCAAGCATATGACTTTGACATTGAGTATGTCAAGGGTAAGAACAACGTGTTAGCAGATGCCCTTTCACGTAGGCCAGCCACGTTGTCTCTTATGAGCTTGGATATCAATTGGAGGGCTCGACTCTTAGTACTCCAAGGACAGGTTTGCATGTGAGGTTCTGGATGGGCAGGTGGCAGATGACAGGTATAGGGTGGTCGATAAGATCATCTATTACAGGGACCGGATCTTCTTGACTGAGGGGTCTCAGCTCAAGAAGAAGATACTCTAAGCATCACATGATTCACCATTCGCAGGACATCAGGGGTTTACCAAAACCTACAGGACCATTAGGGAGAGGTTCTCATGGAAGGACCTCAAGGAGGACGTACTCCAACACATCCGGGAGTGCGATGTTTGCCAGAGGAACAAGGGAGAGATGAGCCATCCTGTGGGATTATTGCAGCCTCTACCCATTCCGGAGGGGAAATGGAATAGTATTTCGATGGAATTCATCACAGGGTTGCCCATGATACAGGGCAAGGATTGCATCTTTGTCGTCGTTGACCGATTGACGAAGTACGCACACTTCTTTTCCATATTCGCACACTATACAACAGCACAGGTGGCCGAGCTGTTCTTTAGAGAGATCTTCAGGCTACATGGTCTTCCTAAGACCATTGCCAGTGATAGGGACAACCGTTTCATGGGCAGGTTTTGGCAGGAGCTTTTCCAATTGGTGGGGACGGAGTTGACACCGAGTACCAGTTGTCACACACAGACGGATGGGCAGACAGAGATAGTTAACAAGTGGCTAGAGGGCTACTTGCGTAACTATGTCAGTGCACAGCGGCGAGCATGGTTGAGATGGCTGTGTTGACCACTGTGTCAACTACCCATAGCAGTGCACCCCCTTTTCTGCGCAAAAGGGATAGCGCTTGATCGACGTGTCCGTGCCATTCGACAGTCATCGTCAACCTTATCATATTATGTTGTAAACCCAGTCTGCATGTGTGAATTGTAAATAATCTTAGCAGAGCTGAGTCATGTATGAAAATTGCCTAGGTGGACCTAATGTTCTAGTGATAATCTACGTTCCGAAAAGTTTTTTGTCTCACCGATCCATGATCGGCAGAGTTTTCCTTCAGCCTAACCCCAAAGCCAGAATGAATTTTGTCATTAGAATCTTAGGGGAATCCTAGTGCGTTGATCTACCAGATTATAGTTGGTCGCAGAACTGGGTGATCTATGAGGGTCTATGTCAAATGGGTTTTCGCCCTTGAGATGTAAAATTGTAAAAGTCATGATGAAAAATCTCTTGAGGGTTAGAAAATGTTTTAATCCGTTCATAAGTCCTAAGTCCTAAGTCCTAGGTCCTAGGTCCTAGGTGATTTTCCAAAGGCTAAGTTCGAGAATCCAAAAATAAAAATTAAGAAAATTAAGAAAATTAAAAAATCAAATAATAGATAAAAAATAATAATAAATAATAATAAAGTTAAAATAATAATTAAAAAACTAAAATTAAAAAATAATTAAAAAAATGAAAAATGAAAATAAATTAAATAAAATAAATAAATAAATAAAATAAAATAAAATAAATTTTTTTTTAAAAATAATAAAATAATATAAGTCAAATTTTTGAGTAAATAAATGCAGAATTTTAATTTTTTAATATATTAAAATGCATTTAAAAATTCGACGGATGAGATTAAAAGAAATCTTGATCCTCATCGACGGTCGAGATTAGTTTGACATGGATCACTCGAACTAGCGGTTGGGATTTTTTCCTTTAAATAGGGTGCTAGAAGATATTTGAGATCAGTTTTGGATCTGAGAGTCTGGTGCTAAAGAAAGCTCTCTTGTAGCCATTTTCTTTATGCAATAAAGAAAGACTTTGGGGTTAAAAATCTTGCTGTTGTTACTCTTTTGGAAGTGCTGTAAGATGATTTATTTTTCTGCATAATTTTATTTTCAGCCATTGATTATAGCTTGATAAAGATTGATTTAGGCACAGGTATCTTGTCTGATCTCTGGGGTTTGAATGATAGTTTAGATTCTGAAATGTAATGGCAGGTATCTCCATTTGATCTGGGTTTCACTATTGTTTTTTCCCTCTATGTTAATGGTTGATTTTGAGCTGTGCAGAAAATCTTAGTTTTGAGTTTACCGGGCATTCGGGGAAGTTCTCGGCTGAATTTTTTTTTTATGAATGCATGCAGAGTTTTTTCTTAAGTATCTCACATTAAGTCTAAAATTCTGAAAATATTTGTGGATTATTGACAAATCTGGCTGCTTAGAGTCATTAATCTGTAAATACTGTAATTATTTCGCTGATTTAGGGTTTTCAGTTTGTTTCCTGCACATACTATTTTTGGGTGTTTCGTTTTTGGACATTACAGGTTGCAAGTACAGGTTTTAAGAAATTTTTTAAGGTTTCCATCAGGCAATTTGGAGCAAAAAAGATTTAAAATTTCAGTCAAGTTTCTGGGCTACGGGTCTGCTACCTTCGTTTTCATTTTTCATTGTTGCCGAAGGTTCATTACTGTTACGGAAAATTTTTCTGAAATGTTTTTTTTGGCATCCTCTGCTACCCTTCCTTTACACGCAAGTTTTTCCGCTGGCTATTCCCACGATCCACACATTTTTGTACGCTGGTAAACGATTCCCTCTTGCCATTCCATCCAGCGTCCTTCCTCAACCTGCTATTTCCGTGGTTTGCTCCCGCAGTAGCCAAGCTCTCCTATCTTCATCGTTTCTGCCTCTAACCTGCAACAGAAACTGCACCACCTCCGCAGCATACAAAATCCGTCGTTCATCCCCTTCAAGCTGCAAACGCAATCTGCAATGGCTGCTAGATCTGCGTGGTTCCTGTGTCAAACAAATCTTCATATCCCTTACCTTGCCCGCGTCTAGACTCCTTGCTCCTTTACGCCGCCGGATTCCCTCACGCCTGCACACGTTGAAAACACCACAGCAAAAAAAAAAAAAAAAAAAAAAAATCAATATGCGTTGGTAAAGTTTAGCGTAGGTTTTGTTTTGTTATGATATATTTTTTTTGGTTTTGAATTGTATTTAGTCAGTGTTCATGTTTTGTTAGTGTTAGTTTAAATTTTGGACTTTATAAATTTTACTTTTTATATATATTAGATTGCATTTTAGTTTAGCTTATAGTCTTCATATATAGTTACGTTTAGTTTTAGTTATGTTTTATTTTTTTTTTTTTTTTAAATCAAAAAGTACAAGAAATAAATATGTTATGTTAGTGTATTTAGATTAGATTTTAGTTTTGACTTAAAACCATTGTGATATATGCATTGTGCTAGTTTAGTTTAGTTTTATTTTTTTTGAATTAGATTTTAAATTTCATTATTGTATATATTTGTTTTTTATTTTAAGTTTCATTTAGATTTAGAGTTTTATTTAGTTAGGATTTGAATTTTATAAATTTTAATTTTTATATGTAGATTAGGTGTTAGTTTTTTTTTATTCTGATCTTTAGCTTTTGCTTAGTTTAGTTTAATCTTTATTTTTAATTTAGTTTTGGTTTTGTTTCAAAATCATAAAAATAAAAATATAAAAAATATAAAAATATATAATAAAAAAGTAAAAAAATTCATAGAAGTTTTAAAATTTTAGATATATATATATATATTATATATATATATATTATTTTTGCTTTAATTTTTTAGATTTATTTATTTTAGGGTTAAATTTTAATAATTTTGAGTTTATTTAGTTTTCTTTAGTTTAATTTTGTTTAGATTTAGAAGAACGACAAAAAAAAAAATAATAATATATATATATATATATATATATATTGAAAAGCTTAATTAAAAATTGAAAATTTGTTTTTGTGGTATCTATGTTCCACTTGTCTATAGCTAAATGCACTTGAATGTTTATTTGAAGATTAGCTATATAAAAGTGGTAATTCATTAGCATTTAAATTGTATGGTTGTTTAATGTATTAAATCTTTTGAAATTTAATTGCTGGATCTCTATTAAATCATTGAGTTTATTGAATAACTTGTATCGCTTGGGTTATTTGATGATAAATGATTGTTTTACATGGTTCATATTCCTGCAACATTTAACAAATAATCATTTAATCATTAACTCCATAAGGCACTGGTATATTATTCATAAAATCAATTAAGTGCTTGTTTCTCCTCGTGTCTCCCAAACCAACTGGTCCACAGTTGGTCATCCATTGTCTCATAGGGTCTACCCCCCTTAGCCGCAGGAGACAGGCTTAAACGGAGAGATCGAGGATCAGGGTGACAGCCTGTGCGACAACAGGTTGCATCTAGGGGAGTACTGCTACAATACTTCACATCACATGTCCATTGGGATGTCACCATTCTATGCCTTATATGAGTATCATCCTTTATCTTTTGCTGACATGATGCATGGTGATAACAAGGCTCCCAGAGTCAAGATTTGGATCCAAGAGAGTCAGGATATTCTCCGAGCTCTCAAGGATAACATGGCTACAACACAGAACCAGCAGAAGCTGTATACCGACAAGGGTCGGGTGGAGAGACAGTTCGAGGTAGGGGACATGGTCTACCTACGGTTACAGCCATAACGACAGTCGTCACTAAAGCAGAAGGGGGCTGAGAAGCTCAAGCCCCACTTTTATGGGCCGTACAAGGTGATACGTAGGGTTGGACAGGTTGCATATGAGTTGGCGCTACCCCAAGGCAGCAAGATTCATAAAGTTTTTCATGTATCATGCCTGAAAAAGGCATTGGGGCAGCAAGTGACAGTGACAGATGAGCTACCACCCATGGATGACGAGGGGCATTTGGTATTGCAGCCGGAGGCTATCATTGATACCAGGGAGAGGTAGCTGCGGAGAAGGACGGTCCGGCAATTCTTGGTGAGGTGGAAGAATTTGCCGGATGAGGATGCCACTTGGGAGAGTGAGAAGATCTTGCAGCATCCATCACTTCAGTTGCTTGAGGACAAGCAACATTTTGCCAGGGGAGACTGTAATATTCCTAATTAGCCATGGCTAATTGGAATATTCGATTTTGTCCGATTTTTGCCTTCTATAGTCACTTGTAAATAAAAAAGTGAGGACGGGGGACATAGCTCACTTTTAAAATAAAAAGTCACTTCCTAGTAGCACAACGTTGTGACTTAAAGGGGAGCCAAGGGGGCCAAAGGAGGACACAAAAATGGGAGCCCATGCAGACACATGGAGGGATTGCGCAGGAGGGAAGAAACACATGGCAAGAAGGGGATCGCGCAGGAGAAAGTGAGCCTAGGGATTGTAAGAGGCAGACGCTATAAAATAGAGAGGAGCCCCCTCATTTTGGATCATTCAGTTATGTGCATTTTGAGCTAGTCGTTTCGACTTCTGAGCACGCTGGCTGTTTAGCTAGTCTGCAACACTGTTTAGTGCATTGAGTGTCTCCATTTAGAGATCTCACCCCTAGCCCCGAGGGACTTCGAGTGCCTGCTCGGGCAAGGTATTTCCTTTGGCGTTCCAGCAGTAGTTTTATCAACGTTTCAGCAGCGGTTTCAGCAGCATTTTGGAGGACTGCGCAGCACTGGGAGAGGGACGCAATTATTTCTGGTAGCAGTGTTGGATTGGGGTTTTCGCAAGAGGATTCATGCTGGGTGATTGAGCAGGGGACCAGCCCTTGCCTATTGGAGGATTTTTGGCAAAGTTTCAGGCGGAGTTTAGAGAGGTTTCCTTCAGTGGCAGCGCAGAGCACTAAGGAATTGCGCAAAACCCCAAAGGGGGTGATTTTCAGGGGTCGGCTATTCCAAGAGAGCTTTTTAGGTTTTTATGGGTTTCTTAAGTAGAGCCTGATTCCAGACTTTCAATATTTTCAGAGGAGGGGAGCAGCCCCAAATCATCATTTGTTTCCTAGCAGCAACAGCAGCACAACAGTTCTCTAGCAACATCCATGTAGAGAGGCCATTTCTTATTATTCTGAGAGCTTTTCTTCACTTGCCTTGTGCAAGTCGAGGTGCCATATGTCTGATCACCTCTTGTACTCATTTTATTGCTTAGTATAATAAAATGGCTTAGCATTTCTCGCTGCATTTCTTGTGTATCTGCTTATATTTCCGGTTTACATTATTATATGTTGTTCCACTGTTATTTTATCACTTCTGGGTTATCATATCATTTGCACGTACTTGGTTGGAGTTTTGCTGCGGTTTGAGGAATATTTCGAGTTAGGAATATTACATCATATTTCTGCAATATTTGATAAACTATTATTCATTCATTAACTCCATAAGGCACTGGCACATTAACTTATAAAATCAATCAAGTGCTTGTTTTCCCTTGTTGTGTCTCCCAACGCAACTGGTCCACAGTTGGTTATCCATTGTCCCATAGGGTCTACCTCCCTTAGCCGTAGGAGACAGCTTAAACGGAGAGATCGGGGATCAGGGTGACAGCCCCCGGTCTAAGTGTTGTCGTGACAATCTGTGCGACAACAGGTACCATGAAGGACAGTGGAGACACCTTCATGTGAAGAGATCAAGGTTGTCATTGATGACGTATCGTGGAGACTAAAGTGAAGGGATAGCTGAAGATTGCAGGGCTCGTTGAAGAAGACATTGGGAGTCGTGAAGTATAACCAAATACATCTTGACGAAGTAAAGTGAGGGTTGGAGCCTCGAAAAGACAAAGTTGGTGCCTTGGAGGATAGGGTTGGAGCCCTAGAGGACCGAAGTCCTCAAGAAACCAGGACAGAGCCTGAACCAAATATAGGGTTGGAGCCCTTGACGTTGGTGCCTCAAAATTGACAAGGTTGGAGCCTTGGAAGTCCAAGTCGGTGCTTGGCAAAATATAAGATTGAAGATTGAAGTCTTCATCTAGGGTTGGAGCCCTATACTATTATTGTACTTGATTTATTGTAAAGAAGAAATTAATAAAAGTATTTATTCTATTATTGTTCATTTTGTGTTCTTCTAACTGGTAAAAATAACAATTGAAAAGAAATACAGATTCACCCCCCCTTAGTATTTCCAAAATCGAATATGTAATATAAGAGATACATGACGATTATGATGCCATGTGATGATATACTTAAGTATTGACTAGCAATAATGGTTGATGGGTCATGTCCTCAAGTTAGGATGTATCACTTCATTTAATACTATTATTTATTATTTAGTTTATTTAATGCTTATATAAGAATCGTGAGAAGGCATTACAAAAAGATATATGCTTATATATATATATATATATATATTACATATAAAAGATTTAATAATACAAAAAGATTATATATCCTCGTCTAAGTTAGAAAATGCTCACTAATACAGATATATAAATACTCATCTATATATATATATATGCTTCGTCCCCAAAGATTTTTTATGCAAAAAGCTTTTATGTCTTTGTTTCAGTGTGTAATGCCTATATATATATGCTTCATCCTCAAAGATTTTTTAATGCAAAAAGCTTTTATATCTTTGTTTCAGTTTGTAATGCCTTCTCACGATTCTCTGGTATTGAAGCTATGATGGTTGAAATTACAAGACGATATGAGTTATGAAGCGTTGAGAAGAATTGTCTTAATTGTGAAAGGATCAGACCACCCTAATTCAATTTTTTGCAAAACTGTGTAGTAGTAGCTTCTAAGATTTGTAAAATGATAAGATTCCACACTCGAATTTGTCTTTAATATAATATGATCTTTGGTTAACTTCTCATATTGATTTCATATTTGGCTAGTTCATTGAATAATACAATGACTTTTATAATTAGGATGATAAGGAATCCTTGCATTTGGTGTCTTATTTTTGGAAATTTTGTTATTTGATACCTTTGGATATAAGATTCATTGTAAACATCTTTATTATTTTTGATGTCGATTGGATCTATATTCATCTTGTGATTAGGATGATAATAAAGCACCCTTGGAACATGGTATTTTCTTTGATGTTCACAATGCCTCGTTTTACTTTTGACGGTATGTCTTCTTTGCAAACTTGTGTTGCTTTATTGATCATTAAATGTTATTGGTAGACATGCTTGGATTTTCTATCATTTGTACTTCAACTGGATTAGTCATTGTTTCTTTATTTATAAATGCTTCTTTGTTGGTAAGTTGCTCTAACTTTTCCTATAACAAATTCTCATCATTTGTTAGCTTCTTAATTTGTGTAAGCTTTCATTACGATCGCTTGGGGAAGAAAAAATTTCATCATTCTCTGACTTGTTGGCTTTGTTTTCAAGGTCCTGATTCTTTCGCTTCTCATCTTTTAACCTTCTTATTTGTTCAAGCAACCTCTTGTTAAGATTCCTTAAATGAGAATTTTTATTTTGGATAAGCTATTCTCAAATTTCTTCTTAAGATCTTGTTTCTTATCTTTTAATTCCTTCACTTGTGCAATTAACTCTTGATTATGATCTTTTAGGCAAGAACTAACTTATCATGCCAAGTCTTCAAAAAATTCCTCTCTATCATGCTCAAGTTGAAACTTTTTACTATTCTCTTTATGATATGCTAGGCTGTTCTCTAAATTTTTTATTTGTGAATTATTTTGATTTTCGTTTCTTTCACAAAAAGGACATTTATCATAGACGGTATTCTTTCTTGAACACAATTCATGGTTTACTTAATCCCCAACTTAGTTCTTTGATAATTAGTGGACACAAAAAATAGAAATGACCTGTTACCTGCCAAAATGTGGGTACCTCAAGAGAAATTGTTCCCTGTTGAAATTTCTAAGTCTAACACGTTAGAAATCCCTACTGCATTGTCTGGTTTAATTTCTCCTACTTGTTCATTCCATTAACAAGTTATTTATAAATATAAATACTGAAATAAACACAAATGTTGCGTGAACTCATATACAAATCAGCAACTGAAATAACTGAGACAAACACACAAGGGACACCGCTATTTTTGGATAATCGTCCTTGCAAAAACCCAATGCGAGAAAACCAGTGCAACAGTTCTGAGGGTTTTATTATTATGTAGATTCTTGAGTACAACTAGGGAGCCAGAAATGGCTCACCCAACAGAGATTGTTACACAGCAGTAATACCTCTTTTCGGAGACAAATATTTAGCCTCTCAGCTCTAGTCTACCCCACGAAAAATCACCTGGCGCTTCCTCTTGGCCCTGAGTCAGCCCTGCTAGCTTCAGCGTAGCTCCTGAAGCCTCTGTGTCAATCTCCTGGCTCCCTGCGTCAACACTTGGCCCCTCTACCTCACCCACGCAGGCCTCTTTGCGCAGTCCCCAACTACCTCTGCGTAGCTCTTGCTGCCTCTGCGTAGCTCTAGCTGCCTTTGCGTTAGCCTCTTCGGTCCCTGCGCTGACCCTCTGGCACTATCCCTGCCTCTCTGCTATGTACTCACTGCGCTTCGCTGCAATAGACCACTAGCTTAAATTTTCTCAGCAAGCCCTACTCTAGAAAATCGAACTCACTGATCAATTTTTGTGTATCTCCAAATAACCATCAAGCCTACTCTTATACTTTTTCTGTTGAGTCTTCAACGGCTGAGATTAAGTCTTTAATCAACAACTAAGATTAGATTTCGCTTGATCCATGTCATTTAGAACATTCTCACCCAGTTTTATATTAATACCCATTAATATTTTAATTTTCCTAAGTTTAGACTTAGGAACCCCATTAAAAATAATAATTATTTTAATCTCTCTCTAATCGGGTGGAATTTCCCCAAACCATTTCTGAGTCTTGGAGATCTTATGAGCTTTAGCCTCTCCACCAATTTTCATGGCTAGAGCACATCCGATGCTACCCCAAATCAACATTCCCCTCATTTGACAGCCAGCCAACCAGCAGCCCCATTGATCAGCACACAATGTGATGCCATAGATCCTCCAGATATTGCACTGATCAGATTTCATTCTCCCATTCTGCATTTCTTCTTCCACCAGCATTCAATTATGGTCACCAAAGAGTGGATTGGTGTAGATTAGACTCATCTGCTGTTCCAGGATGCAGAATTGGATACCAATATAATGAACATGAAGGAAACTGGGAAGAATCAACTCATGATGACAGTAATACATTACGTTGTGCTCATAGTTTGGACTTTCATAAGGAAAAACTGATTATAGGCATACCCCAGAAAATAAATCTGCAGCAATAAGCATTCATGATCATATCGGGTCAGAAAAGTCCAGTTTCATTTCCAGCTCTGCATTTGTCAGAGAAAGGGTTGATTTTGAAGTCTATATTTCAGATTCCATGGGTAAGTTGCATATGAAAAATTGTCATGAAAGTGTACAGGGTATGGATAAAGATCAAGAGAGTGATGAAACTAGCGAGGGGTCAAATCTTGATGATGGTTGTCTGCAGTTTTCTTACCTCTTGTCTCTCCTTCAGAACATAACAAGTTCAGAAAATCAGAGTGGATGTACAGCATTTAGATATCTCATTTGAATGGCACTTGAAGGATATGCTGCATAAAGAACATGGCAGCTGAGATATATAAGTCTGCTGAAGATTTAAATGATATTGGGAATTCTGAGGCATCAATGTCTTACATAGATTATGATAGTAAGGCTTTAAGATCTGGTTCTTGAGACCAAAATTGAAGGCTGCAGTTAGGGATGCTTTGTCAGCTTACAATGTACATCTAGACCCAGGTCAGACCTCTATAGCAATGTCTTGAGACAGATCTATGTATTGCTAAACTCTAGAAACAAAATTTCCCAGAACATGGCTGCAGACTCTCTCTTTGAAGGGACAGGCTGGCCACAGAATTTTTAACAGACTTCAGGCTGAGTTGTAGAGCTGATGGACATGTGAAATAATGCCCAAACAGTTAATATATATAGGTGGAAGAACCGGAGTATAATGGACTAATAAGACTGATCTGCACCTCTTTAAAATTTGAAGTTGGATCCCAAAATAACAAGGGCCGACCTGTTTAAACTTTATATGAGAGAGAAATGTAATTTACAATGCAGAGCCAACCTTAAAATGACCTAAAGTGAAGTAAGTATGAGGCTAGGAACTTATAACAGTCAATCTTATCTGAAGAAACCCCACTTTTCGCTTTGGGTAACTTTGAAGATTGAGCAGACAGCCTGGAGGTCCACTTGCCCAGTGTTGATCTCATCCTTGGAGGTGAAGTCAACTCCCTTTAGGGGTTTGTGCGCCCAACTTGAAGGGTTACATGGCAGGTTTCAAGAATAATTGTACGATTCTTGGTTCCTTCCAGGACCTTTGGAGACTTGACACTGCAACAGCACCCCTTATTTTCCCTTCATTTGTGGAAAAGAGTCACCTTTTGAAGGCCTAAGCCCCTAATCTTTGTACATGTGGCATTAGAAGCCCCATTTAGCATTAATAGATTAATTAATTTGTAGAGAGGGCCTTTTTCCTCCTTAGGCTATAAGGGGTTAGAAAATTATTCGTTTATTATGACGGAAGTTGAGCACCTCTTCTATAAATAGAGGTGCACTTCCTCTCATTTTCTCATGTAGTTTTGGGGGAGAAACCCCATAGCAATCTGAAATTTCTGCAATTTTTCCTTGTAAATTTGGGCTTTGGATATTTCAAGTGAAGCTAATTGTCTTGGGGAATATATGTTTTGAATAAATGGACTTGTTGTCGCACAGTGTTTAGGCACCGCGACAACACTCAGATCGGGGGTTGTCACCCTGATCCCCGATCTCTCCGTTTAACCCGTCTCCCTAAGCTAAGGGGGGTAGACCTTATGGGAAAAAGGAAGACCAACTGGGAATCAGCAGGCTTGGGAGACACAACAGGGGAAACAAGCACTTGATCGATATTTAAAATTTGATTGAATCTTTAAATGTTTAAGACCAATGCCTTCATTAATAAAACAAGCTATCTAGATCAATTTTCAATATGTGATGAAAAAGTGACGATAATCCACAAATGCCCAAAAAGATTCCAGATTTAAAACAATTGTCATTTTCGACCATCATAAAAAATATGCATTTAATGACACTAAAGAACTTTAAATTTAGACTTTAATTATTCTTTAGGCAATAATGCTTAATGGAAACCGAAAAATTTAAAATCTTTTAAGGCAATAAAAATAAAAAAGTACTAAAAAATAAAAATTTTAATGGACCATACACATTTAAAAATTTTTAACATTAAAGCGCAAATCCCTTTTGTTTAGTTTTTAAAATTTTTGATCACCAAAATTTTTATGATTTTTTAAATGTTTAGGATTTTTATAAATTTTTAGATTTTTTAATTTTGAAAATTTAAAATTTTTTAGGATTTTTTAAAGTTTTTTTTTTTTTTTTTTTTTTTTTTTTTTTTAAATGATTTTTTTTAATTAAAGTCAAAATAAACAAAAATCAAAATCTAAACTAAAACAAAAAATCGAAAATTTTTATGGAACCTAATGAATCTTAAATAAAAAGTTAATCAAATAAGAGTTAAAACATGTGAACTAAACTAACGTATATATAACACAAAAAAATGAAATAAAAAATGAACTAATCCTAACCATGAAAAAAGAAAACGCATAAACAAAGAAATCACGATATATAAAAAAAAATCGAATGTTTGGTTGTGTCATTGCAGGTATACATCGATGGCGGAAGAGAAAATGGAGTTCTGCAGAGGGAGGCTCGATGGATTTGTTGCAGGTTTGATGGAGCTCAAGCAGGGAAACATAGTAATGGCAGCATGAAAAATAAAGGCCGCGGAAGTGAGAGAGGTATGTGTGAGGGTTAGGCAGGTTATATGGCTGCGGATACAGCTGCGTGAGAATGAGAAAGGAGTTGCTTGCGAGTTTGGCTTGCAGCTGGAAGATAGCGAGGGTTTTCGAGGGGATAGCAACAGGCAGCAAGGGAGAAGAGCACGCAGATGGCAGCAAATGGAGCAGTGGATGTGGAGGAGAATAGACGCAAGTTTGTGGAGAGAGCTAGAGACGCGTGGTAGGAAGAAAGAAATGCCGGTTAGGAAGGCGGAGGGATGCGAATCGAAGGTGAGGTTGAGATCTGTGGGTGGTTGAACAACTGCGTTTGAGGAGCAAGTTTGTGCAAGTTGGAGCTAAGATGGCAACGTGCAAGCAAAAGCATATGCGTGGTGGAGATGCAGGTTCGATTGAAAATAAATCTAACGGATTCGAAGCTTTGACGTTGGTCGTGTGAATGGGAAGCAAATGAGGATGAAACGCAAGGTTGCATGGGTGTTTGAAGATTTTGAGAATGACGCAGCAGATGGTGAGATAGGCAGCCTCAGGCAGCGGGAAAATACTGATAATCACTGAAACAGTAAGGGTTTGAAAAACGCAGGTAGAGCAGAGACTGGCCAGTGGAAAAAAAAACTACGTAGAGGGTGCTACAAAGCAATGCAAGGCAAAGAGCAGTATGCACAACACAACTTGCTTTAAAAAAAATTCAAAAATTTTCCTGTAACACAATGAAACCCTGAGCAACACCAGATAGCTGATCAAACCCTTGAAATTTTTCACAAAACCCCGCAAGAGTTGATCTTGAGGCCAGATCTTACCCTCCAGGTCCTAAATCTGGCTTCAAACGAAAAATTTTCCTCAGACCTGCAACCTGCAAATGGCAAAAAACAAAACACCCAGAAACAATATATGCAATGACGAAATTAAAAAACCCAAAAAAACTAGCTAAATAATTACAGTAATTACAAACTGAGGGCTTTAAGTAGCCAGATTTATCGTTATGCCACACATATTTTAAAAATTTTGAATTTAAGATGAGGTGCTTCAGAAAACCCTTCATGCATCCACAACAAAAATTCTAATGATAAGCCCGGGATCAAAACCAGTTGGGCTCTTCAGAAAATGAGAACTGGGAGTTGGCTGGTCCAATTGAAGACTTCCCCGAACGCCCAGTGATCTCAAAATGAAGGATTTCCTGCAAAACTTAATTCAACCATTAACATAGAGAGAGAAAATGACAATGAAATTCAAATCTAATGGAGATACATACCATTAATTTCAAAAATTAAACTATCATTCAAACCCTAGTGATCAAACAAGATACTTGTGTTTAAATCACTCTTCAATAAGCTAACATCAATGGCTGAAAGTAAATCTATGCATGAAAATAAAACATCTTACTACATTTTCCCGAAAAGTAACACCAGCAGAAAATAACCCCAAAGTCTTTTTTTATTTGCACATGAAAAATGATTATAAGAGAGCTTTCACTCGGCACACAACTCCTAGGTCGAATGATCTCAACTGACTACTAACCTCCTATTTAAAGAAAAATTTCCCAACGGCTAGTTCGAGTGATCCTTGTCAAAGCGATCTCGACTGTTGATGAGGGTCAAAAAATCTTTTAATCTCATCCGTCGAAATTAAAATAATGAGGAAATTCGAAATTATCATTTAAATGCATTTTAATTAATTCAAAAATTTAATTTTTGAATTAATTTCCTAAAAATTTTGACTTTGACTTAACCCAAGGGACCAAGGACCTAAAATTTAGCAAAATAATCATTTAACCTTAGTCCCTGGACCTCTTAAAATTTAATTTTTTAGAGGACCATCGAATTTAGCCTTTGGAAAACTTAAAAATACCTAGGACCTAGGGCTTATGAGGGGATAAAACATTTTTCTAACCCTCAAGAGACTTTACATCATGATTTTTACATTTTTACATCTCAAGGGGAAAACCCATTTGACATAGACCCTCATAGACTACTCAGTTCTGCGACACAAATATAATCTAGCAGATCAAGCAATTTGTAATAAAATAACCTAACCAAATAGTTAGGATTATTCCCAAATCACTTTTACATAGACTCGATCTAACACACTAGGACTCCCCTAAGATTCTAATGACAAAATCCATTCCAGCTTTGGGGTTAGGCTGAAGGAAAATTCCCTCCGAAACGTAGATCATCACTAGAAAATTAGGTTTACCTAGGCAATTACATACATGACACGGATCTGCTGAGATTATTTACAATTTACACATGCAGACTGGGTTTACAATATAACATGCTTAAGCTAATGATGATAGTCAAATGGCACGGACACGTCGATCAAACGCTATCTCTTTTGCAGAAAAAGGGGGTGTACCACTATGGGTCGTTGACACGTAGTGGTCAACATCTAGCTCTACTTGGGGACAAGTTGCTGCATTGTAGAAATGTGAGAATCCAGAATCTGCATCCACGCAAAACACAAATAGTGTCCATCCAAAAATCATCATATAACATTAAGCACATGAAAGATATAAACTCTTCATTTATTAACTATCTAATAACATGAAAAGTAAATCTAATCCTAAGACAGAAATGAAACGCTGAAAAGACAAGGAGTAGGGTTAGAAATGCAAAGGATGCCCTATGGCATTAGATGCGTTCAATATAGTGTATACTGAGCATTTGCCTGCTTTCAGGGAAATTTGTTGGTTGCTTCTCGGATGTGCCATGTCCAATCTTGCATATGGTAGGACTTTTTCCTATCCGAAAATCAAGCTGTTCACAACCATCTAATGCATCAAATCACTTTCTCAATCTCTTTCTCTTGCGATTTTTCTTTATAGAACATCTTGCTTCAAAACTCTCAGATGAAGTATGTAAGATATGCGTGACATGTCTTTCTTCATTTTGCATCTGATCTTTATCCTTTTTTGTTCTATCCGGGTCACATTCAATTAACCACTTTTCAAAGGTACTAATGACCTCCTCATAATAAGATGGAGCTTGTTGCAGCAGATAAGGAGGCTTCTGATCTATTAACATCTCCTTGCTTCTTTCATTCTCGAACTGCTGCTAAAATTTATGTACCTGTATTGTAATGGCATCCATCTGGCTAGAGTGTTCAACCTTCATAGGACGGATTTCCCTGGCATGGTCTTCCTCCATGGTCAATAGCTTATTCTGAAGACATATCTGACTAGCTTCCATATCTTTTATTACTTTATCGTTCTTTTCCTTTATAGTCATCAAGCAATGTTGCATAGAGTTTATCTCTTTCTTATGATTTGCTTGCATGGTAGCCAACTGATTATTATAATCGAATGTCATGATAGTCATTTCTTCATCCATAGTTAATAACTTGTTTTGCATAGAATTAATTTCCCCATCATGATTAGCTTTCATGGTTTCTATCTCCTTTTCACGCTTTTCCAGGTGGGTGTATAAAGTTCTCATATCATTGATGTAATCAATGACCAACTTTTCTTGATTAATCTCCATATTTTTTACCAGCCGCATTAGTTCTTCTATAATTTGCTTTTGATTTTCCCTTTCATTGTCGACATTGATTTGACAATTTGTCCCTGCTTTTCCACTATCATGGATTTGATCTGTAACGATGCAAGTGGATGGCACATTCTGATATGGATAATTGTTTTGAAATCTTACATTGACAGTTGAATCCTTCACAAAATCACCTTTATTCTGTTGTATAATTTCAGGGGCACAAGGAGAGGTATCTTGATAACCATATCTATCTTTAAAAGCATGAACGATGTCTTGTAAAGAAGTGAAAGAATCTTCAAGACAATTATTAAACCAATTCAAAGCATCTCCCTCTAAGAAAAGGCAAATAAATGCATTTTGACATCTTCATGATCATACTGAGAAGAACTACAATATATGAGCATTATACGAGAAAACCTGCATAGATGCTTTCTAATAGCGACTGAATCACCACCTGAGAACAAAGACAATTTAGAAATGGCCACTTCCGAAATATCATGGAGAACATCAGTAAAATGACACGGGGTAAATGAATAATCCATGATGAATAATGAGGGACCAAATGGATGATAGAGAGAGACCTCTGCTCAAGAAAATCAAGAGATCCGCAAGAAGCGAGCTTAGAGTATAAATTCTTGTAGAAATCAAAGAAGTGGAGTCGCCACTTGAACATGAATCTAACTCTAGGATCCAAAAGGCAACAAACAACATGATATAAGGGAGGGTTTCTTGTCTGAGAATAAATGAAAAGAAATGGAGTTGCCACCCAAACAAGAAACGAATTGAGAAGTCCAGGTGCTAAAGGTACAGATGAAACGATTAACGAGATGACGAAAGATAGGGCGATGAAAAGATCAAATGATGCCAGGAAATGTTGGCCGTTTGACAAGCTAATGAATGACAGAAAAGATGAGATGATTGAAAAAATGAATGTCGTGAGGACCAAGGACAAAAAAACTCTATCCTCGGCAACGGCACCAAAAAATGTTGTCGTTGTCGGCTCAAATAAATGATAGAAAGATGAAAGATGAATGATGAATGTCATAAAGCCCAAGCCCAATAAATCGGTCCCTAGCAATGGCACCACAAAATTTTGTCGCACAGAGTGTCTAGGCACCGCGATAACGCTCAAAACTGGGGCTGTCACCCTCATCCCCGATCTCTCCATTTAAGTCCTCTCCCTAGACTAAGGGGGGTAGACCCTATGGGATAAAGGAAGACCAACTAGGAATCAACTGGCTTGGGAGACATAGCGGGGGAAACAAACACTTGATCGATATTTAAAATTTGATTGAATCTTTGAATGTTTAAGACCAGTTCCTTCATTAATAAAACAAGCTATCCAGATCAATTTTCAATATGTGATGAAAAAGTGACGATAATCCACAAATGCCCAAAAAGATTCCAAATTTAAAACAATTGTCATTTCCGGGCATCATAAAAAATATGCATTTAATGACACTAAAGAACTTTAAAATTAAACATTAATTATTCTTTAGGCAATAATGCTTAATGGTAACTGAAAATTTTAAAATCTTTTAAGGCGATAAAAATAGAAAAGGGCTAAAAAATAAAAATTTAATGGGCCATAGGCCACATTTAAAATTTTTTAATATGAAAGCGCAAATCCCTTTTGTTTAGTTTTAAAAATCTTTAATCAACGAAATTTTTATGATTTTTTAAATGTTTATGATTTTTATAAATTTTTAGATTTTTTAATTTTGAAAATTTAATTTTTTTTAGGATTTTTTAAAGTTTTAATGATTTTTAATTTTTATTAAAGTCAAAATAAACAAAAATCTAAATCTAAACTAAAACAAAAAATCGAAAATTTTCATGGAACGTAATGAATCTTAAATAAAAGGTTAATCAATAAGAGTTAAAATATGTGAACTAAACTAAAGTATATATAACACAAAAAAATGAAATCGAAAATGAAGTAACCCTAACCATGAAAAAAGAAAAAGCATAGACAAATAAATCACGATATATAAAAAGAAAGCCGAATGTTTGGTTGTGTGACTGCAGGTATACGTCAACGGCGGAAGAGAAAATGGAGTTGTGTGAAGGGAGGCTCGATGGATTTGTTGCAGGTTTGACGGATATCCAACAGGGAAACGCAGTAATGGCAGCATGAAAAATAAAGGCAGCGGAAGTGAGAGAGGTATGTGTGAGGGTCAGGCAAGTTATATGGCTGCGGATACAGCTGCGTGAGAATGAAGAAGGAGCTGCTTGCGAGTTTGGCTCGCAATTGGAAGACTGCGAGGGTTTTCGAGGGGAGGCAGCAAGGGAGAAGAGCACGCAGATGGCAACAAATGGAGCAGTGGATGTGGAGGAGAATAGACGCAAGTTTGTGGAGAGAGCCAGAGACGCGTGGTAGCAAGAAAGCAATACCGGTTTGGAAGGCAAAGGGATGTGAATCGAAGGTGAGGTTGAGATCTGTGGGTGGATGAACAGCTGCTTTTGAGGAGCAAGCTTGTGCAGGTTGGAGCTAAGATGGCAACGTGCAGGCAGAAGCATATGTGTGGTGGAGATGAGGGTTCGGTTGAAAATAAATCCAACGGATTCGAAGCTTTGACATCGGTCGTGTGAATGGGAAGCAAATGAGGATAAAACGCAAGGCTAGAGGGGTGTTTGAAGATTTTGAGAATGACGCAGCAGATGCTGAGATATGCAGCGTCAGGCAACGAGAAAATACTGATAATTACTGAGACAGTAAGGGTTTGAAAGATGCAAGTAGAGCAGAGACTGGCTAGTGGAAAAAAAAACTACGTGGAGGGTGCTACGAAGCAATGCAAGGCAAAGGGCAGTATGCATAGCACAACTTGCTTTAAAAAAATTTCAAAAATTTTTCTGTAACACAACGAAACCCTGAGCAACAACCCCGCAAGAGTTGATCCTAAGGCCAGATCTTACCTTCCAGGGCCTAGATCTGACTTCAAACGAAAACTTTTCCTCAGACCTGCAACCTACAAATGGCAAAAAACAAAACACCCAGAAACAATATATGCAATGACAAAATTAAAAAACCCAAAAAAACAGCTAGATAATTACAGTAATTACACACTGAGGGCTCTAAGTAGCCAGCTTTATCGTTATGCCACACATTATTTTTAAAATTTTGAATTTAAGATGAGGTGCTTCAGAAAACCCTTCATGCATCCACAACAGAAATTCTAATGATAAGCCCAGGATCAAAACCAGTTGGACTCTTCAGAAAATGATAACTGGGAGTTGGCTGGTCCAATTGAAGACTTCCCCGAATGCCCGGTGATCTCAAAATGAAGGATTTCCTGCAAAACTTAATCCAACCATTAACATAAAGAGAGAAAATAACAATGAAATTCAGATCTAATGGAGATACCTACCATTAATTTCAAAAATTAAACTATTATTCAAACTTTAGTGATCAAACAAGATACTTGTGTTTAAATCACTCTTCAATAAGCTAACATCAATGGCTGAAAGTAAATCTATGCAAGAAAATAAAACATCTTACAGCGTTTTCCCGAAAAGTAACACCAGCAGAAAATAACCCCAAAGTCTTTCTTTATTTGCACATGAAAAATGATTATAAGAGAGCTTTCACTCAGCACACAACTCCCAGGTTGAATGATCTCAACTAACTACTAACCTCCTATTTAAAGAAAAATTTCCCAACGACTAGTTCGAGTGATCCTTGTCAAAGCGATCTCGACCGTTGATGAGGATCAAAAAATCTTTTAATCTCATCCGTCGAAATTAAAATAATGAGGAAATTCGAAATTATCATTTAAATGAATTTTAATTAATTCAAAAATTTAATTTTTGAATTAATTTCTTAAAAATTTTGACTTTGACTTAACCCAAGGGACCAAGGGCCTAAAATTTAGCAAAATAATCATTTAACCTTAGTCCCTAAATCTCTTAAAATTTAATTTTTTAGAAGACCATCGAATTTAGCCTTTGGAAAAATTAAAAATACCTAGGACCTAGGACTTATGAGGGGATAAAACATTTTTCTAGCCCTCAAGACACTTTGCATCATGATTTTTACATTTTTACATCTCAAGGGGGAAAACCCATTTGACATAGACCCTCATAGATTACCCAGTTCTACGACACATATAATCTAGCAAATCAAGCAATTTGTAATAAAATAACCTAACCAAATAGTTAAGATTATTCCCAAATCACTTTTACATAGACTCGATCTAACACACTAGGACTCCCCCAAGATTCTAATAACAAAATCCATTCCGGCTTTGGGGTTAGGCTGAAGGAAAACTCTGCTGATCATGGATTGGTGAGACAAAAAACCTTCCGAAATGTAGATCATCACTAGAAAATTAGGTTTACCTAGGCAATTACATACATGACACAGATCTGCTGAGATTATTTACAATTTACACATGCAGACTGGGTTTACAATATAACATGATTACACTGATGATGATAGTCGAATGGCACAGACACGTCGATCAAGTGCTATCCCTTTTGCGAAAAAGGGGGTGTACTGCTATGGGTCGTTGACACGTAGTGATCAACAGGACTTTCTTTGGACTGACAAAGTCATGCTTGGATTAATAGTGTTCTTTTATTGTGAGTATTATCTTCCATGTTGCTATTGTTGTCGCTCAAATTGTACAGGCACTGCGACAACGACTCAGGGCAGGTGCTATCACTCTAATCCCTGCCCTCTCCGTTCTAGTTGTCTCCCAACAATAGGCTATGGAGGGTAGTCCTTATGAAATGAGAGAATGCAAGACCCGTTGGCAACCAACAAGTCCAGGAGACACAATTGAATGGCCTAGCCACTTGGTTGATGTTAGCAAGTTTTAAGGATTAGATTCGATTATTATTATGTGAGACCAGTGCCTTATGGAGTCAACTATTGATTTTTTGTATCAATTAAAGACCAAATGAACAGATGAACATTCACTGCTTAATGAACACTATCCTATATGAAATGCAAATCCTACAAACTAAGTGAAATGCAAGATCTTGGTTTATTTTAATTAAATGCCTAGCTAAGTAAATCCCTTAATCCCTAGTTGTTTTGAGGCTAGTCTCAAGAGTAGGTGGCAGAGAGAAGTCAAGGTGAAGCAAGCAAAGACTTGGTTAATGATACCTCTCCTTGAAATCTAACATACCCGAAGCCTCTGACACTACTAAGACTGTGGCTTTGATGACTGCAAGGTCACCATTTTAACCACTAGAGAGGGTCTATCCTTCCTAAGCTACAAGATGAAAAGTGTTCCTATTTCTCTATCAACCAAGCTTAGTCTTGGAGGGATATTATTAATGCAAGACTAGTTCTAGGATGCAATGCAAGATGAATTTAGTGCTTCTTAAGGTGAGATTGTTTAATGTTTTTTTAAGTAATTAGTTATGATTGATATTGAGTTATGACAATAAGTACTTAGCAACAGTAAATAAGAGAGAATTTCAACCACAAGAATATGTGCCAATTTTACAAGTGCCAACAAGATACAAAAGATAACTAAGATATAATTGCCTAAGTATTAAACAACAAGATAGATGCGTTTAAAATATAGATCACCAATATGCCCAAGATAAAGAAACTATCCACAAAAGATTTTATTCATGAAACAATCAAGACAATGATAACAAGTAAAGAGAACTCGAGCACATATCCAAAATTGTTCTCTTAGAGACAATTACGATAGTAAGAAGGATGCCAATGAAAATTCTTCAAGAGATAGGAAATAGTGTTAGTTTTTGTAGCATTGGATGTGTTCTAGCAAAGAAATTTGGTGGAGAGCTAGAAGACATCTATTCTCCAAAACCCAAAAATCGAATTTGGAAATTCCACCTAGAGACGACTTAATTAAAATAATTAATCCTTTTTTAATGGTTCCTAAGTCTAAACTTAGAAAAACTGATTAATTAAAGGGTATTAATTAAGTCATGGTGAGAATCTTCTAGAAGAAGACTTGGATCGATTTCTAGTTAATCTTAGCCATCAATTATGTTTTAATCTTGGTCGTTGATGCCTCAACGAGAGAATATAAGAAGAAATTCGATGGGGGTTGGAGAACACACTTGAGACACAAGGAATTTGATTTCGCTAGGAAATAAATCTCCAGAGTAGCAGCAGACAGTTGCCGAAGCTGATTCAATGAAGTCAAAGCAATGAGAGAGGGGCAAGAATAGTAAGGTGGGAAGGAGATTTTTCCAGTCCGGTGAGTGCATAGTAGAGAGGCAATGAGTGCCACAAAGAGGCAGCGCAGTGCTTCAGAGGGGGATCCGTATTTTGTTGAGGAGAAGTCGAAATTCAATGCCAGAAGCCAGAGTGGAAGCTCAGAGGCCAAGAGGATCGATTTTCCAGATATCCGCTGATCAGTTAACGAGAGAGACGTTAGATCGAGTTGTGTGAGATGTCGGTCCAAGTTGCGTGACGCAGGGACTGTGCAGATGCAACAAAGAGCAACTCATCTTGAGCAAAGGTCAGTGTCAGATCACCAGTGGGAGTGAGATTTTTCTCACTAGATCTCCTGTCAGTCACTTCTCTATATGTATAGCTAGATTTGAGCTTCCATAGATTTGTACTCAGATTTACTACTGCATAATAATAAATCCCTCCGCTGCTGCACCGGTTTTCCCAAGTTGGGTTTTTTCGGGGACATTAGTCCAAAAATAACGGTGTCTTATTGTGTGTGTGCATCTATTCTTCTAGTGTTTTTTTTTCTTCCGCAATATTATATTTGTGAAGGCTGCAATGTATTAGTTTCAATATTTACCGTAAAACACAGTGAATAATTTGTTCTATTTATTTAACAAGTAGAAGAAAGTTAATTAGTTGTCGTAGTAGGATTCAGGGTTACCGAATTTTCACATGGTATCAGAGCACAGATCGTAAGCCGAAGAGCTCAGTAGCAGAAGGAGGAGGAATTTCGAATCTCTGTAGAGGCAGCAGTTCGAAACCCTCGAGCGGCAGCACAGTGCCTTGGCCAAGAGGGACAATTTTTGTGGAAATTTTATTTCTCTGAGAGAATCGACAGAGAATAAAATTTTCCAGATCAAAGATTACTAGTGGCAGAGGGAGTAGCAACGGTTTCCTTGCAAAGAAGATCTTCAACTAGGACGCAGATATTTTGCAGTAGCTTGCTAGTGCGAAATAGCATTAGGACGGAGAAAGAGCACACGCTAAGGGAATTCTTCCCTCAAGGAACTTCTAGGCCAGAAGTTCGATTTTCTCCTAGCAGAGCAACAGTAGCTGTGAGCAGATTTGCCTACTCCAGTAGGGACTGCATAGAGCCTGTCAACAACTGTGCAAAGGAGAAGAGGAGGAATTCGACATTTTTGCAAAGATGGCATCAACGGGCTGAGAGATCAGGATCCGCTGGAGGGATCCTCCAACTATGTGATCTAGAATGCAAGAATTTCATGTCTTCTAGATGACTATGATCTCAAAGTTTATATCGATAGCGTGGTAGTTGTACCCGCAGATGCAAATCCACTGAAGACCTACAAGAAGGAGATGGTGAAAGCAAAGAGGTTGATTCTTGATGGGGTTCAAGATCACGTGGTGTCTCACATAGCTAGCAAAGATATTGCCCGGCAGATGTGGGAGGCACTTGTTACACTATACAAGGGATCTTCCAAGCAACAGAAATGTACCTTGAGGAGAAGTTGAGATGCACGAAGATGCAGAAAGGGGAGCGCATAGACCCCTTCCTCACTAGGATTCAGGATATCCGAGATCAGTTGTCTGCAGTAGGGTCAGCGCCTCAAGCTACAAAATTGGTGTGGTTTGCTCTAAACAGCATTTCCGAAGAATGGCAGGTCTTCATCTAGAGTATTATGGGCAGAGAAAAGTTGACAGGTTGGGATTGTATGTGGGCTGATCTGCAACAGGAGGAGATGAGGCGAGATTTGGTGAAGACAACCATCACTGGCAGTAGCAACAGCAATGGGACGAAGTAGGTAAAGGAAGAGGAGAATGTGGCCCTTGCCTTAAAGGGGCAACAAGAGGAAAAAGGACGTTTCCAAGGTCAAGTGCTTCAGATGTGGTGAGCTTGGCCACTACAACACTCAATGTCCTCTCAGAAAGAAGGACAAGAAGGAGAAGCAGGATCAGCAGGCTGCATCCGCAGAAATCGACAGGTTGTCCTCAAATTGGATGAAGAGTTTGTCATGATCACCGAGATACCTCCAGGAGTGAGGTGGGGTGATTTGGTTTTGTAGCCCCAAAGAGATATAGAATGGGCATGATTCTTGAGGAGATCCACCTCATGAATCAACACCTTGCTACGAGAGCCCATAGTGTGCAGTAGCAGGATAGATCAATGGTAGTTGGTGCAGTCACGTGCCAGAGTGATAGATGCAGTAGCTAGTAGTAGTCAAATACTAGGCGACGCAGTGCAGAGTTGCCAACAATGCAGTAGAAGAGTTGGCAGCAGTGCAGAGGCTTCAGTGACAGCTCGGAGTCTAGCAACAGTTAGGATTCAAGTGACAGATGCATCACACTGAATACAGTTGGTTCAGTATTTTGGATGCTTTTCCGTTGCAGTTGTTGCAGTTGCAACAGCAGCAGATGAGAGGGAGTTGCAGTGCAGATGCAATAGTTGACAGTAGTTCAACAGGGTTAGTAGCAGCACAGATGCACCTCATATCAAAGTTGCGCAGTAGTTGGTGGGAAGCAGCAGCCAGAGATCAACAGCATGACAGGAGGTAGTGCAAAGACAGGGTGTTACTTCAGTGGATTGTAGCGCTAGAACACATTTCTCGCTAAGAGGGAGTGTTAGTTTTTGTAGCATTGAATGTGTTCTAGCCACGAAATTTGGTGGAGAGGATAGAAGGCATGTATTCTCCAAAACCCAAAAATCGTTTCTGGAAATTCCACCTAGAGATGACTTAATTAAAATAATTAATTTCTTTTAATGGTTCCTAAGTCTAAACTTATTAATTAAAGTGTATTAATTAAGTCATGGTGAGAATCTTCTAGAAGAAGACTTGGATCAATTTCTAGTTAATATTAAACTCAACGAGAGTTAATAAAAAGAAATTCGATGGGGATTGGAGAACACACTTGAGACACAAGGAATTCAATTTTGCTAGGAAATCCATCTTCGAAGTAACAGCAGTCAGTTACCAGAGTTGATTCAGTCAAGTCGAAGCAGTGAGAGAGGTAGGGACAGTAAGGTTAGAAGGAGATTTTTCCAGTCTGGTGAGTGCATAGCAGAGAGGCAGTGAGTGCCACAGAGAGGCAACACAATGCTTCAGAGGGGAATTCATATTTTGCCGAGGAGAAGTCGTAATTCAGTGCCAGAAGCTGGAGTGGCAACCCAGAGGCCAGAAGGATCGATTTTGTAGATAATAGTTGATTAGTTAGCAAGAAAGATGTTGGTCTGAGTTATGATGCAGAACTGTGTAGGCTGACGCAGGAACTACGCAGAGGCAGCAGAGTAGCGCATCTTGAGCCAAGGTCAATGTCAGATCACCGATGGGAGTGAGATTTTTCTCACTAGATCTCCTATCAGTCATTTCTCTATATGGATAGCTAGATTTGAGCTTCCATAGATTTGTACTTAAATTTACTACTGCATAATAATAAAACCCTCAGCAGTTGCACCAGTTTTCCCAAGTTGGATTTTTCCAGGGACACTGGACCAAAAATAATGGTGTATTATTGTGTGTGTGTGCATCTATTCTTCCAGTCTTTTTATTTCTTCCGTAGTATTGTATTTTTGAAGGCTGTAGTGTATCAATTTAGATATTTACCGTAGAACACAATAAATAATTTGTTCGGTTTATTTATCAAATAGAAGAAATTTAAACAGTCACTACAGTAGGATTCGGGTTTCCGAATTTTCACAAATAGTATTATCAATTTGGTCCTAATTTTGGTCCTAATTTGATCCTTAGTAAGTGGACCTAATTTGAACAAACCCGAACTGTTGCAATGATTAGGACAAGGCACGACCCTGAGGCAAGCTAAGATAATTAAATTTTGTAATATCAATTTGTTTACAAATTGGATCTCTATTATACGGTGAAATTCACTAGGCTCTGTTTGGAGTACACTAATTGCACTAGTGTTGGAACTATTGGGTTATATTGTTGGAATTTCCTTCATATTGAAAGACAACAACTTATTGAGGTTTCTATTTTTTGTGTTAAACTAGATTGTTTGTATAAAAAGAACTTTTGAAACCCTAGACATTGAAGGAAAATAAAAACTAGGGCATAAATTTCCGTATAATATTACAAAATTTTTGAATCTCCTTACACATTTCCTTCCAATAGAAGGATTGACGAGTGTTATATTATGTTTTGAAAAAACCAACATGTTTCGCTGCTAGCGAACTGTGTGTTTCTCTTAGAACCTTCATTTTAGATTTGGAGGATGGGATTAGATAAATTCTACCTTTACACCATAATATGTCATTTTTCCATTCAAAGTTTGGATGTTGATCGATATGTTTGATTATAGAACAAGAGTTTGGATCTTGGGCATATTCAGTTCAAATCTCATGGAACCAATCAAGAACTACTACCAATGTCGTCCATGTTGTTATGTATTCATCTTTTCGTGAAAGTGTGTCAGCGACTACGTTATCATACCCTGTTTTATGTGATATTTCGATGTCAAGTGTGGAAAGTTTCTCCATCCATTTTTGTTGTTCTGTAGATAATGTCTTTTGGTGTAACAAACATTGAAGATTGTTGTGATCTATACAAATCGAGAAGTTGCTTCCCAAAAGGTATCGATGCCATTTATTTAATGCATGTACGATGGCAATCATTTCTTTATAGTAAGTAGACTTAAGGCTTTCCCTTTTGTTGAAATTTCGACTTTCAAAGGCTATTGAGTGGTTGTTACTTCTCCAATTCCGAACCCTAAAGCATCATATTCTACCACAAAGTGCTTGGAAAAATATGGGGTTGCTAGTACTGGAGTAGATGACATTACTTATTTTAATGTCTCAAAACACTTTTGTTTTGATATCCCATTGAAAGGAATCTTTCTTTAACAAGTTTGTCAAGTGTGCAGTCAAGTGTGAATAGTTTTTGATAGATCTTCTATAGTATCCTGTTAATCCCAGAAATCCTCTTAGTTTCGATATACTTCTTGATTTTGGCCACTCTTTGATTGCCTTGATTTTCTTGGGGTCTATCTTGACTCCTTCCTGGGACATGATGTGACTGAGGTATTCGACTTCCCTTTTACCAAAGTGCATTTCAATAATATTTCATAGAACTAATTCTTTTCTAGTAAGAAAGTACTCCTCATCCGGATGGAATTTCTCAAAACGATTTCTAGGTCTTGGAGATTAAAATGTTGTCTTGACATCCATCTAATGGATCTCCCACCCCATCTGCATTGCAAGAGATATCATGGTCCTAATAGAAGTATACCAGGCTACTGGGGTGAAGGTTTATTTGTAGTCTATCCCTTCCTTCTGAGCATACCCCTTTGCCACGAACCTGGCTTTGTATTTCTCCACACTGCCATCTGTAGCATATTTGACCTTGTAGATCCATCTCGAACCTACCACTGATCTATCATGAGGCCTAGGTACCACTTCCCAGACATCATTGACCATTATAAAGCTGTATTCTTCCACCATAGCATCTACCCATACTTGATGTTGAACGACCTCTTGAAAACTAGAAGGTTCCCCCAACCTGAGCTACTAAGGTCCGGTATCTGTCTGGATGTCTTCGATCCCTTTTACTACTCCTAGGTGCACCAATGAAGTCTTCTGCATCTCGTAGAATCTGTCGGAGTTCCCGACTCATTCTTCCACTAGTAGTAGGTACATCTATCAACTCCTCTTCTTCTTGAGATTCCTCCTGTTCTGAAGCCTTGTCTTCAGGAGGATTTCTAGTACCAGTTTCCGCTGGTTGAAGTGGTTTGACCAACGGCTCGTCTTTCAACTACTCCTCGGAAGACATTTCTCGGGATTTTCTGAAAGTTCTATCCTCCATGAACTTTACATCCTGCCAAACTACCACCTTCCTACTCCCTAGAAGATAGACTTTGTATGCCTTAGCATTCTCGCTATATCCCACAATATATCCTTTCTCAGCGATCTGATCTAATTTCTTTCTCTTCTCCTTGGGTATACGACAATATGCTAAACTCCCAAATATCCTAAAATCACTGACTTCAGGTGTCTTCCCAGTGAAGACCTTCTCTGGAGTGATTTTGCCCAATGCCCTGTGATGATTCCTATTCTACACATAAACTGTCGTGCTGCATGCTTTTGCCCACAGGAATTTAGGCATATCCTGATCATACAACGTTTCCCTAGTTGCTTCCACAATAGTCCTGTTTTTCCTTTCTACTACTCCATTCTGCTTCGGATTGTAGGGAGTTGTCCACTCTCTACTGATGCCTTCCTTAGCGCAAAAATCCGTGAAGTCCTCGTCAACATACTCTCCACCATTATCTGAGTGCAACACTTTTACCTTCTTTTCTGACAGATTCTCCACTAGAGCCTTGAACTCTTTAAATCGACCGAAAACCTCATCCTTCATTTTCGGAAAGTAGATCCAAGTCTTCCTGGACTGGTCATCGATGAAGGTGACGAAGTATTCGGCACCGCTAAGAGCTTTTGTGGACATTGGTTTGCAGATGTTTGAGTGTATCAATCCTAGCACACTCTTCATCCTATTGTTACTTCTGGAAAACGCAGCTTTGGCATACTTGCCCAGAGCGCACCCTCTGCATACATCATCCCGTTCAGTACTTAGTTCTGAAACTCCTAATACTGTTTTCCTGAGAATTCTCAGAGCCCCATGGTGCAAATGTCCCATCCTCTTGTGCCATAGCTCAATCAAGTCTTTGTCTTCATTACTGCCTATCAGTTCCATTGGTGATTGTAGTTGTAACCTGTAAAACATGTTACCTCTGATTCCTATCTGAGCCTTCTTTTTCCAACTTGGGTGTTTGACATACACTTTCTCCTTAATGAACAAAACATCATAGCCCTTGTTTTGAAGTTGAGATACGAAAAATAATTTCATCTCCAATCCCGACACATGCAGCACATTGGTTGCCCGAAGTCGCTCTCCTGCTTCAGTTTGAAAAACTATGGTACCTCTTCTACTCAAGTACACTTCGCCTTATTCCCCATGGTGATCTGAAAATTCATTCTTTCTTCCTGATAATCTGAAAAACATTCTCGGATTATTGTCATATGCCAGGAAGCTCCACTGTCTGTGTACCAAACCTCCGAGGAGGCAGACCTTGCAAGGCAAGCGGCTTCTTCTTCCAATCTGGAAGCTAACATCAAATATTCGTCCCTTGTGCATCCTTCTGAAAATCTGTGTGAGTCCCTTTGAGTGGATGCCTCTGCATCATGCTCTTGACCCATAATCGATTTTCCTTTCCTATCATCAGATCTCTGCTCTGATACCATGTGAAAATTTCTAAACTGAAATTCTATCACTGCAACAACTGATTTATTTCACCTCCTTATTATTCTCAATAAGTTATTTACAAAATTCCTTCAGCAAATATTAAAATAAATTCTACTGCAGTTATCACACAATTACCCAGAGAAAAATACATGCACAAGAATCAATCACATCGACACAATTACTTTGGACAATTGTCCCTAGAGGAACCCAATGCGGGAAAACCGGTGCAACAGATGAGACTTTATTAATCTTCAGCAACAATTGCTTTTACAAGGAATGATTTTTACAGAGAACTGAAAGAAAACACCTGAGACTTTCCCTCTAAGACAATCTGACACTTTGGAGACCCTGCTCCCACTCTAAGTGGCACTGCATCTCTCTGTGTCAACGTGCGTAGGCCCTGCTTCTCTTCTCTGGACTACGTCTCTCCTTGTGCATTGTCTTCCACTGCCCCTATGTCACCTCCTCCTCGATCTCTTTTTGCTGCTGAAGCCCTCCTCTTCCTCCACCCTACAACTCCCTCTGAAATCGAACTCCTCTTCCTTGAGAATCGAATTTCCTTGAGATACTGAGTATCTGCAAGTGTATCTCCAAATGACCCTCAAGTCTTCTCTTATACTTTTTCTGTTGATGAATCAACGACCAAGATTAAGTCCCTAATCAACAGCGAAGGATTAAAACAGACTTGATCCTCGTCTCTTAGAACCTTCTCATCCTTATCTTTATTAATACCATTAATATTTTTATTTTCCTAAGTTTAGACTTAGGAACCCATTAAAAATATTAATTATGTTAATAACTCCTCATCTAGATGGAATTTCTCAAACCAATTTCTGGGACTCGGCGATCTCATGTGCCTTAGCCTTTCCTTCAAATTTCAAGGCTAGAGCACATTCGTTGCTACCACAAATCAACAAAACAGAACCGAAATTTTGATTTTTCTAGTTATTTTGTTTAACCCTCTATAATCTATACATAGTCTAAAAGATCCATCATTCTTTCGAACCAATACCATTGGAGCCGCATACGGGCTTCTGCTTTTGGTAATAACTGTTATTTTTTATAGCATCGGATGTGGTTTAGCCACGAAATTTGGTGGAGAGGCTAGAATACATGAGATCTCCAAAACCCAGAAATCGTTTTAGGATATTCTGCCTAGAAGTGTCTCAATTAGATTATTAACCGATTTTTAAATATTTTCGAAGTCTAAACTTAAAGAATATGGTTATTTAATCAGTGTTAACTGAGATAAGGTGAGAATCATCTAGAAATTCACACGGATCGATCCAGAGATGATCCTAGCCATTGATTAAGTTTTAATCTTGGCCATTGGTGCTCCAACAATGGATTATAAGAGGAGCTCGATGTGGTGATTAAGAATACACCAGTACAGATACTCAGTTGCCTAGGCAATTCGATTTTCTCAGTGGTAGTAATTCAACAGAGAAGATAGATCCAGAGGGTGAGTAGCAGGTGGAAGAGGATGGTAGCAGCGTTTTGGGAGGAAGATTTCAAGTCCCTGGAAGAGGCAAAGGAAGGAAGGCCAAAATCCCCACAGGGTCTGCGTAGAGCGTGACGCAGGAGGCTAAGCACAGAGGCTAGGGAGGTAAATTCAGAGGAAGAAATTAACTGTGGGGTGAGAGAAATTTCTCACAACAATTTTGCCAGTATTTTCCTCATATTAGATTGCCAGTTGATCATCTAAATTATTGTAATCAGAGTTGTTTCTGAAGAATAATAATAAAACCCTCATCTACTGCACCGGTTTTCCTACATTGGGTTTTTCCCAGGACAACTGTGCAAAAATAACAGTGTCAAAATTCTTGTGCGTGTGCTAGAATTTCTCAGCTTTCAGTGTTTTATTTTCTGTAGTGTTTTTATGGTGAAAATTGCAATTGTGATTTTATTCATTGTTTGTCATGGCAAATAAATTGTATAATTAAATTTACAGTTAGAAGAATAATTTCCAGTTACTGCAATAGATAAAAATTTCACATGGTATCAAAGCATAGTTGATCCGTTGGAGAGTTCAGAAACGAAGAAAAGGAATTTCGTTACTCGGCAAGTTGAAATTCCAAAGGGCGGCGCAATCTTTTTTCCAAGAGGCTGAGTTGCTTGAGGAAGTTCAATTTTTCTGATAAAGGGGCAGAAAAATTCGACTCTTCCAGTTCGAGTGATTCCAGAGGCAGAGAGAGCAACTCAGTTATTTCGTTGGGCAGATATCTAGCTAGACGCGAAAGGTTTTGCAGCATATTGCTAGTGCAGAACCAGTGTCGGGTGAAAGAGGAATAACACACTATAAATTCTTCAACATAACCATGGACAAAAGTGACATTCAAGCGAATTCAAATTTGTCTTCCAAGTTGGAGAAAAAATTTGCTTGCTTATCAGGATCAACTTCACAGGGTGTCTAGTATATAGACAGTGGAGCATCAGCGCACATGACAGGGGTTAGAGAATATTTCTCTAGCTACAAGGAGGAGTAGATGGACTTCCAAATTACTATGGGAAACAAAATTTGTCTTCCAAGTTGGACAACGAATTTGCTTGCTTATCAAGATCAGCTTCACAAGGTGTCTGGTATATAGACAGTGGAGCATCAACTCACATGACAGGGGTTAGAGAATATTTCTCTAGCTACAAGGAGGAGCAAATGGACTTCCAGATTACTATTGAAAACAGGATGAAATGTACTCCAGTGTGGAGAGGTACCATAGATTTTCAGAGGGAGTCATGAGCAAACACCAACGCTACACATGTATTGCATGTGCTAGGATTGGGTATGAACCTGATTTCAATGTCCCAGTTACATGATAAGGGGTATGATATTCACTTCATAGGGAAGAAATTGTATGTCAAACACCCAAGTTAGAAAAAGGTAAGACAGATTGGAGTTTGAAGTAACAAATTGTACCGGTTGCAGATTAACTCTCCAATCGCACTAATAGACAGTGACAATAGCAGTGGGAAAGATTTGAATGAGCTATGGCATAGGATATTGGGACATCTACACCATGGAGCACTCAAGATGCTCAGAGAAACAGTAATAGGGGTTCCAGAACTTGGCACGGAACATGATGATGTGTACACAGGATGCGTGCTTAGGAAGTATGCTAAGGCAGCATTTCCAAGAAGTGACTACAGAGCTAATGGCGTGTTAAGACTCATACATTCAGATATTTGCGGCCCAATGTCCACTAGAGCTCTCAGCGATGCCTAATATTCCGTCACCTTCATTGATGACCATTTCAGGAAAACCTGGATCTACTTCTTGAATACCAAAGATGAACTCTTCGATCGTTTTAGAAAGTTTAAAGCTCTCGTGGAGAATGCGACAGGGAAGAAGATCAAGGTGCTTCGCTCAGAGAATGGTGGAGAATATATTGATAAAAACTTCACAATCTTTTGAGCAAAGGAAGGCATCAAGAGAGAATGGACAACTCCATATAGTCCACAATAGAATGGTGTAGCGGAGGGGAAAAACAGAACCATTGTTGGAGTTGCAAAGGCTATGTTATATGACCAGGATTTACCCAGATTTTTATGGGCAGAGGCATGTAACAGGACAATATATATTCAAAACAGGACTCCTCATAGAGCATTGGGGAAGAAAACACCAAAAGAATTCTTCACAGGGAAGAAGCCAGAAGTTAGTTACTTCAAAATTTTTGGCAGTGTTGCTTATTGTCACATGCTAGATGAGAAACATACCAAAACTGAATCAGGCTGCAGAAAAGGGGTTCTTCGTTGGGTACATCGAAATCTCAAAGGCATACAGGATCTACATTCCTAGCAATAGGAAGATTGTAGTGAGATGAGACATGAAGTTCATGGAGAACCGAACTTTCAGGAGATTTCATGAGATAACTGCAGGGGATCATAATTAGTTAGTAGAAGCTCCTTTGGTCCAGCGACAGGGGCAGCCACAGGGGAAGCCACTGGGACAAGCAAGAGGACAGTCACAAGGATCGAGTACTGTGACTAGTACCAGTATATCCTGGAGTATAGGAAATCTAGAGAGTTCTCAGCAAATTGAGCAATGGAGGCAGGATGAGGAGAAGTTAGTTGAACCTCCCACAACTAGTGGTTGAGCCAGCAGAGAGGTTCATCAAACATTGAGAGATGCAGAGGAGTTTATTGGAACTCCTAGAATGAACAAAAGACAACGAAGACAGCCTGATCGGTACCAAGCATTGGTGGCTCAGGTTGCAGAAACTTCTAGCTTTCAAGACGCTGCACAACATCAAGTATGGGTAGATGCCATGGTAGAAGAGTATAGCTCTATCATGACAAATAATGTTTGGGAGGTAGTGCCAAGGCCAGAAGACAGATCAATGGTAGGTTCTAGATGGATCTACAGGATCAAATATGTTGTAGACGACAATGTGGAAAAATACAAGGCTAGGTTCGTGGCAAGGGGGTATGCACAGAAAGAAGGGATAGATTATGAGGAGACCTTCGCCCCAGTTTCCAGATACACTTCTATCCAATCAGTTATATCCCTAACAGCTCGGATGGGATAGCATATTCACCAAATGGACGTCAAGACAACCTTCTTGAATGAGGTGATACAGAAAGAAGTGTACATAGAACAGCCAAAGGGCTTCGAGACTCATCAGAGGCACACTCGTGTGCAGACTGAAGAAAGCTCGATACAGACTGAAGTAGGCTCCCAAGGCATGGTTTGGTAGGATTAGCAGTGACTTGCAGCAGATGGGAATCGTCAAGAGTGATGCAAATCCCAACATTTACTATTTGATGGTATAGGTTGAGCCACTCATCCTAGTTTTGTATGTGGATGATCTTTTTTTGACAAGATCATCGGGGCTCATAGAGGACTGCAATAGGAATCTAGCAACAGAGTTCGACATGAAGGATTTGGGGTTGATGCACTATTTCGTAGGATTGGAAGTGTGGCATAAGGATGGGGAGATCTTCCTTGGGCAAGGAAGATACAATACAAATATTATGAAGAGGTTTAAAATGTAGGATTGTAGACCCATGTCTTCGCCCATGATCACCAACTGGAAGAATATAGATGCATCAGAGGACAAGGATGTCGACCCGACCTTTTATAGACAGTTTATTGGATCTCTCATGTATCTAGCCAATGCTAGGCCAGATATTTGCTTCGCAATCAATACCCTCAATCAGTTCATGGTAGAGCCGAAGAGCATACAATGGGCAGTGACGAGGCACATTCTGAGGTATGTGCATGGCACAGTGGAGTATGGGTTGAGATATACCCGAGGAGATGATGGCAGATTATGTGGATTCATAAATGCAGATTTGGTAGGCAGTTCAATGGAAAGGAAAAGTACCTCTGGGTGCTTCTTCAATGTTAGATCAGGGATGGTTTCTTGGTGTAGCAGGAAGCAAAAGTCAGTAGCACTGAGCTTTGCAAAAGCAAAGTATATGGCAGCAAGCACAACTATGTGCGAAGCTATATGGCTTCGAAAGCTGCTAGTGAGCTTGTTCAAGCAAAGGATGGAGGCGACCAGTGTTTACTGTGATAATCAAAGTTGCATAAATCTCTCTAAGAATCTAGTCTTTCATGGCAAGTCGAAACACATAGATATTCGATGTCATTTCATCAGAGATTGTGTACAGCATGGAGCAGTCCAACTACAATATGTTCCCACTGAAGAGTAGGTTGCATATACACTCACGAAAGATCTAGGAAGACCTAAGCTCACCTATTTCAGAGAATAGATGGGTATGGTGGAGAACCCGTTTCCGTAGCAGAGGCAGATTACCTTGGATTATTCTCAGCTGCAGCAGCAATAGATGAGAGGGAGTTGCAGTGCAAATTCAGTGTTAGCAACAGTATCAGTGTCAGCAGCAGCACAGATGCAATGTATATCAGAGTTGCGGAGTGGTTGGTGGGCAGCAGCAACCAAACATCAGTAGCATGACAGGAGATGATACAGTGACAGAGTGTTGTGGCAGGGTGTGCAACACTAGAACACATTCCTCACTAAGAGGGAGTGTTGGTTTTTGTAGCATTGTATGTGTTCTAGCCACGAAATTTGGTGGAGAGGCTAGAATACATGAAATCTCCAAAACCAAGAAATTGTTTCTGGAAATTCTACCTAGAAGTGTCTCAATTAGATTATTAACCGATTTCTAAATATTTCCCAAGTCTAAACTTAGGGAATATGGTTAATTAATCAGTATTAATTGAGATAAGGTGAGAATCATCTAGAAACTCACACAGATCGATCCAAAAATGATCTTAGCCATTGATTAAGTTTTAATATTGGTTGTTGGTGCTTCAGCAGTGGATTATAAGAGGAGATCGATGTGGTGATGGAAAATACACTAGTGCAGATACTCAGTTGCCCAGGCAGTTCAATTTTCTCAGTGACAGTAATTCAACAGAGAAGATAGAGCCAGAGGGTAAGTAGCAGGTGGAAGAGGAGGCTAGTAGCATTCCGAGAGGAGGTTTTCTAGTTCCTCGAAGAGGCAAAGGAAGGAAGGCAAAAATCCCCACAAGGTCTACGTAAGCACTACGCAAAGGGTGACGTAGGAGGCTCAGTGTAGAGGCTAGGGAGTTAATTTCGGAGGCATAGATTCGTTGTGGGGTAAGAGAAAACTCTCACAATAATTTTGCCAACATTTTCCTCAGATTAGAGATTGCCAATTGAGCATCTAAATTATTTTACTCAGAATTGTTGCTGAAGAATAATAATAAAACCCTCATCAGCTGTTTTCCCGCATTGAGTTTTTCCCAAGACAATTATCCAAAAATAACTATGTCAAAATTCTTGTGTGTGTACTAGAATTTCTCAGTTTTCAGTGTTTTATTTTCCGCAGTATTCGTATGGTGAAAATTGCAGTTGTGATTTTATTCGTTGTTTGTCGTAGCAAATAAACTGCATAATTAAAATTATAGTTAGAAGAATAATTTCCAGTTACTGCAATAGATAAAAATTTCACAATAACTCCACATTTTAGAAAATCTTGAATTAGTCTTTCTACGTCTATTTTGTGATGATGAGTATAGCAGTTGGTTTGATATTAACAAGCGCTACATCTAGTTTGACTTCTATAATGTGTTTTATCTTCCTTTCTGGCGATAACTTCATAGGCAATTCTTGAAATACTTTGTTATACCATTGCACTAGGGCTACAATCTTTGGTTGTTGTGATTGAACTACATCTATAGACAATAATTATATTTGTTAACATTATGCGATATATACTTGCGCTCATTTTTGAATAAATTTCTTCATTTGTTGTGCAGTTACAATTGAGTAGGAGGTGGTTGGAATCCGAACAACTTATATCTTCTACCAACCCATTTGAAATTAATAAATTGCTTTTGGTGATTTGCGGAGTATGTTCCCAATTTTTGTAGCCATTGTATTCCCAAAATGACATCTACTCCTACCAAGGGTACTGTGTAGAAACTAGATTCCAATGCATAATCACTTAATTGTAATTTAGCCTTGTGACATTTCCCAACTCCATCTTTTCTTTTTCCATCTGTGGCCATGACTCTTATATTTGTTATTGAGTACACAAATAAGTTTAGTTTCTATGTAACGTTTACATCTATAAAATTGTGAGTGCTACCTATGTCTACTAACACTGACATTCTCCTTTCTTATATGCCCTCTTAATCTAAGGGTTTGTGGTTGCACTATGCTTGTGATTGCAACTAGAGAAATCCCAGGCATGGCTTCTTCTTTTGGTTTTGTGTTTGGGGCTTCATTTTCCTTGTTAGTCTCTTCATCTGAGTCACTGCTAGTTGAGTCTTCCCCCTGTTCTGCATCACAACTATAGAGTTTGTGTGTTGCATTTATGACTTGGTGCATATTTGTCTCCACATGTCTACTATTTGCCTTCCTTCTTCTTCTCTGGATTGGGGTAGTGGTTATTTTCTTCCCATAATTGGGATAGTATATACTAGTTAGATCTCTCTAAAAAAAATTACTTAATTTTTCTTTCGAATAGTTACTTGGTTTCTTGGAACCTATGAATGATGTCTTATTGAATATGTTTTTTTGTTCAATAAGCCTTGTCGCATGTCTAGCGTCTTCAACAGTGTTTGGATTGCATAGTTTCAATTCAGAACAAATATAGTCCACATATATACATTTTAAGTAATTGTTCTTCAGGGAATACTCTTTCTCATGTAACTAATACTTCCCATTCGTGGGTACAGTCGCTTACAGTTCCCTTCTGCTTGAGATGTACAAATTTGTTGTAGACATCATCTTCTTGTTCATCGTAGAATCTTTTCGGCAAGGCTTCCACAAAATTCTTCTAATGAAAAGAACGGGCATCACATTCGCCAAACCACCATAGGAACTAGTCATATGCTTCTCCTTCCAAATTGTTAGATGTTATCATGATTTTCTCATGTTTACCTAGTGGTGGGTTTGATTCGAAAATTCCTTCTATTTTATTGACCCAAACCACAACTCCCTTTATGGTCTTTACCACCGTACTTGGGTAGCTCCTTTTTAATTCATTGATAGTCCTTCCCTGGAATTTTTGTATGGTATGGACTGCCTATGAAGTGTATTTGTCGAATATCATGATTCAGGGGATCTTCACTATTTTTAGATTTGGGACTTTGTATTGGCTCTTAAAAATTTAAGTGATTTACAAAAAATGAATTCACGCTTCCTACTAGTTGGTCCATTCTTTCCTCTTGTTCCTTAACCGTAAGAGTTGCTACCTGTTGACCACTAGAGTGGCACCTGATGATTACATGAAGACTCCATGCCCAAGGATGATCCAGACGACACTTGTACCATCAGATATCATCAGTGAACATTGTAATACGTAATTCCACACCCTACGAGGAATTGTAATACGTAATACTAGTAATGATGATTTTTTGAGTCTGTAACAAGCCGAGGATGTTCGGACTCGATCAGCTAATGAGTACACCTTGGAGTGTTTTTTATCTGATTAATTATCCCTTCTTTTTCAGAGGTGGATAATTTTCTAGGTTTTTTCACTCACGTTTTACCCCAAAGTCAAGGTGACGGTTTGAAGGTTGAGCCCCTAACACATCTTAGTGTCTAGAGCCAATGTATATTACCATACTAGATCACACAAGAAAATTTGTAGAATTTGGTTACGTCTAGGTAGTCATTTTTTAACTTTTTAGATCTTCCGCACTGCAGAAATTGCTAATAAAATTGTATTTGTAATGTAATAAGTGATGCCTAGAGAAGTTGTATGGAGAATGAGTAATGAAATTTACACCTCTCACCCTCAACGTTTTACTATAACACACTTTGATGGGTTCAAAATGTGTTTTGTACCCTCAAAACCCATTTTTCCTAGGTTTAGTGGGAAATCTGGCAATTAATTAAGGCATAAATTAAATAAATGGAGAAAAATAAATATCCACACATGCTAAATGTTGTGGAAATGAGGTGGAAAATTATGGGGGAGTTAAAATGAAGTCCTAAGGGGATGTGGACTCCTAAAATCAAGGAAAGGACGTGTGCTCAAATAACATCGAATTTCTAGCATTAAAGGAGAAAGTTGTTTACTTGGAAATTCGAATTTGTGAAGTTAATGCACATTTGGGAGGATTTGGAAGAATATTTGGTGGAGATTTTTGTGGGAAATTGTCCCCACATGGGTTACCACCCATAAGAGAAAAAGAAAATGATGTCCACTTGCCAAAATTCGATTTTTACACTTTGCACTGGAGCTCCATTCAATAAATTCTAATTTCTCTTTGGGATTGTCACCTCATGCCACTTGTTTAATCACTTCTACATTGGGATTGGCTCCAATGGCATTTGTCATTGTCATTCTTCATTGGGAATTGCTCCCAACTCTCTATATAATAGAGCCATGGGCTCTCATATTGTATCATATAATAAGCTATTGGGCTTAAAGAAACTCTGTCATTTTGTATTTTCATACTTTCTTCATACAATCAAGACTTTGGCGCTATCTGGGTAGTGTTCTCTTGGCGTTATGAGGTGATGTCCTTTCATACTACTACTATTGTGTTTAATTTCTTTCGCGTGTTGAATTAATATTAGTTTATGCTTGCCATCTTGCTTGGATTGATGTGTGTAAGCTATCTTGTACATATCATTGATTTAGAGTAGTGTTCTAGGAATAAGCTTGCCAATTCATTTTAGGAGGAATGCTTGGTTTATTGATTTAGAGTAGTATTCTAGGAATAAGTTTGCCAATTCATTTTAGAAGGAATGTTTGGTTTATCTTATTCATTATATTTCTCTAATCTTGTGCAAACTAATAAGTGTTCAAGTGTGTAGGTAAGATCTTTTGTATTGTGTGCAGAAATCCATCTAGAAGTGGGAAAAATCTCATTTAGATCAACTCACTCCTAGAGTCACAATGATCCAAGACTTAGCCATTCTTTCGATCCAAGTTTTCTATCCATCGAAGAGCAAAAGGGAGTTTTCTTAGTCTATAGCTACTTGATCATCCATTTAAATTCTTCTAGTGCTTTCAAAGTTATATCTCCTATTCAAGAGTCATTTCCAAAGCTAAGCAAGTATGGGGTTCACTCCCATTACTTGAGCTAGTACTTTGTATATTAAATTCCAAGTTTAGTTTTGGTTTCTTTTTCTTAATTTCACACTGACAATTGGTATTTTTTTTTTGTGTATTGCAACCCATAGGCTTGAGCATTGGGCAACAAGGAGTTTGAAGAGAAGCTTTGGAAAACTACTCACTCATGTGTAGGCAAGACCCCCTCACCCTATCCAAAGACTGATTTCTAAGGAGGCCATAAGCACTTGGGAGAGAGTTGCAAACTCAGCTAGGCCATGGGCCTTCTGAGCCTTGTGAATCTCTTTTGGAGAGTTTTATCCATCTTCAAGTTTGTTGTTATTATATTTTTGGGGAGAGAGTCTAGCTTTGTTAGAGTCCCATCTTTGTAAAGATCTCTCTTGTATTGTGGGTTGCCCTCTTAGAGGCATTTTTACCCGCTTTAAGCGCTAATAAAAGATAATAAAAAAATGTTGGAGAGAGCTTGGGATTTTTCCCATGGCAACCCCCTTTCTCATTTAGAGGAGGGATTCTTATGGGTGACCTAATCTTGCTTTTAGTTTTTCTTAACTTTCTAGCTTTTAATTTCATATTGTACATGCTTAAAATCAACACATTTCACTCCACATGCAAATTTTACTAATCTTGTATTTAAATTCCAACATGCATATGCTCTCAAGTTTTGCAAACTATCTCTTTGAAGCATTTGCATTTGCATTAATTTAATTTGGAGAATTAACACAATTTGGACTTCATCTAGGCATTTTAGTATAAATAGGCCCCAAGCCTCACTAAAATGTACCTCCAATTTAAGTTGGTTGAATAAACTTTTAGAGACCTGTTGACTACTGGAGTAGCACCTGATGATTCGGTGAAGACTCCATGCCCAAGGATGATCCAGAGGACACTTGTACCATCAGATGTCATCAGTCAACAGAGTTTTTTAACTCTCTTTCTATCTTCTCATCATCTTTCTTCTTTGTACCCAGATTCCACACCCTGCGGGGAATTGTAATAAGTGATTGTTAAATTTGGACAACTAGCTCCAAACTCCATGTTCTGATGATCAGATTAAGAGGCTAATATTTTTGTTGGATTCCTCTTTCAGAGAGGTGTAAAATCCATATAAAAATAGTCTTAATCCGATGAGCAGAACTTATATTTTGAATTTATTATTCTTAATAAATTATATGTGCAAGGTCAGCCAGTTTTGTAATGTAGGCTCACATGCCCAACAGAGGTGTCACACACCCTCATTGATGGATATAAATACAGGAAAAGTTGGAGAGAATTTAAACACAACACAACTCACATCTTCCTCTCTCATCCTAAAGAATACGAGCTACCCGGAGGACGGATTCAGCCACACGTGGGAAGGACGAAGAGGACAGACTGTACGGATTTTCTGCTGCTAGGGTTTCTGCTGCTAGGGTTTTGCAGAAAGTTTGACCAGTGTTGACTTTGGTCAACCCTTGGTCCAATCAAGCTGAA
>APFE031035801.1:822-31350 GCA_000404065.3 Pinus taeda | reverse complement strand
GACCAAATCGCTCATGCCAAAGTTTGCTCACTTCATCATTATGAGCAACAAATACCGAGGGAAGAGTTGATGACCCAAAGTTGTTAAACTTATACAACCTTGTAGAATCATCAACAATGCAGTAGCTAAAATCTGTTTAGGATCTCTTAGGTCCTTAATTACAACATTATGAGGTGAAAATTCAACAATTTTACCTTCACCTGAATGAGTTATCTGATATACAAATAGAAGGTTGTAGGATAAGGTAGGAACACATAATACATCATTAAATTGACCATCGTCTAGATGAATAGTTCCAGTCCCTACAACACTAAGAGATCTATCATCACCAACATATATATTTTTGGTGTTACAATCATTTAAAGAAGGAAACATGGCTTTGTTTTCGGCCATGTGATAAGAAGCTCCAGAATCAATGAACCACTCATGAGAATGAGAAGAAGAAGATACATTTAGTGCATAACCAGACCGAGATTGTTGACAACCACATGCAGAAAGTGCTATTCCAGAATACGAAATGGAAGTTGAAGAATGCTCCAAATGGATGTTATGTTTCTTAATCGCTGCTTCCAAGGCTTCCATCTTAAAAGATTTGGATTCTAAGTGGCTATCTTGATTACAAAAGTTGCAATGTCTATCAGTCTTCTTCCTTTTGTTTTTATTTGCCTTGTCATTTTGTTGAATTGATTTTTAATTTTGTTGAGACTGAAAGTGCTTAGGACCCTTGTTTGGTTTAGGACCATTCTTTTTAGGATACTGCTTCCTAAGATGCTTTCTTAGAAGAGTTTCCGAGATTAAGAAGACCAAGATGTAAGAGTTTTTCTTGTTTTCTTATTAAAGAATCACAAAAGTCATCAAAAGATGGGAACTTGTAGGCTTGTCCTTGAGAAATAAAGGCTTTTCTAGTAGAATGGAAGGTGGAAACAAACACAGAGTAGGTTGGTCCCAACTTAGTAAGAATAGAATAGATAAGGCTACCATCTCTTTTCTTAACCTTAACACCTTCGAAGAGAAGTCTAAGGGTCTTGAACTTGGAGAAAAAATCTTCAATGGAAGAAAAATTATTGGGGTCCAACGTAAGCAACTCATTTTCTAGTTAATGGGCTCTAATTTCATTTCTAACTCCAAAAACTTTATTGAGCTATTTCATTGCTTCATCAGGGGTATCAAGTTCTGTGATATGGAATTTAAGGTCTAGAGACATAGACATCCCTATCAACCCACTTGCTTGATCTTGCTTATTTTTCCATTTGGCTGCCTGATCTTCATCTTTAGATTTAGACTCTTGGCCTGAGGCTATTCTATAAAGACTCTTACTTCTAAGTAAATCCTCCATGTAGGACACCCATTGGAAGTAGTTGGTGCTGTTACGAATAACTTGTCATGGACTTTCGATTTTAACATAAACTGAAGTTGTAGATGTTGAAACTAAGTGTTCCAATAGAAATATCTCGAAAAATTAGGCTGATTAAAAAAAACGGTTTTTGGATGAAGAAGTTATGGCTTTTTGAAGAAAAGTTGTTGAAGATGCCGACGAAGTACGTGAGTGTGCGGAAGTGAATGATAATGTTATATTTAAAAAAAATCCCCCCTTCCCCCCTTCCAAACTTAATCTAATTAGCTCACTTAATTTTTTTTTTATGTGACCCACTTTTATAAATAAGTAAAAGTCACTTTTACAATGGTACTTTATGAGTTACTCACTGAGTTACTAAATTGTAACTTAAATAAAAGATAAAGAGACTTTGGAATTATAAGTGACTCACATTTTATAATGGGTAAGAACAATTTTACATAAAGTAACTTTAAAACATAAGTTATATGTGTTTTTTGAAAAAGTAACTCAACAAAAAAAAGGACTTGAACCCAAGACCTCTATTCTCATAAAGTAACTTTGTATCAAGTGAGTTAGTTTAAAATGTTAGTAATTTTTGGAAACGAGGAAGTTTTTTTTTTTTTTTAGTCGCTGAATCTTTAGGGTGCATGGTTACTTGAAAAAATCTTTTTTGCCTACAAAACAAAAAACCACACAACCCAACACGGACATGCAAGAAAAAAAACCTTATGGCTTGAAGTTAGCTTTCGCCGGAAACTAAATATTTTACTCAATGTTTTTGATTTTCCGAGATCACACTAAGGCACGACAGAAAAGAGCATACGTATGAGAAAATTCCTTCCTTTCTGTTTTTTGATTTGCTCAGATCGCACGGAGTCGCGAGGCAAAGAGGATATGCATAAATGAAATGTATAGATCTGGTAATAAAAAACAAAGAGCTAAATAAACTGAAATAAACAGAGAGATGAATAACTAAAATTGCAAATAAAGACTGTATACCTCCAGATCTTAAAAATGATGTAGCTAGGGCTGCTAAAAACCTTTTCGCGTGAAACTAAAGGGGTTCCTCGCTGGAATAGATCCTCCTAACACAATAAAACAGTCCTCTCGGCCTGAAAGCAGTCAGAAATAATAGATCTAGGAAACGACAGTCGAATGCAGTTGTACCATCTTCGGATTTGGATCACCAACGGATGCGGCCCTCAAATAGTTCTAATACCATGTAGGAATTTATAGGGTAAGTTCCTCAGATAGAACACCAAAGGACATCACTCACAGACAAATCACAGATTAATACACCAATATTCTTGACGTGGTTAAAACCCTCAAAGAGGGAAACAGTCCACGGCCTGAGCCAACGTGGCCACTTTAGGCAATTTATTAATAAAAGAAAGAAAATTTACATAAGCTTCTCTCATGAACGGTCACCTTACAAATGATCCTCCATGCTCTTTAAATAGAGATCATGGACCAATTGGGTGTTAAGTCATAGATCAAGTGTCAGTAATACCGAGAAGAGAATGAACCGTCGGATCACTTCATGTTTAGAACATATCGTGACTGTCGGATTGTAAGTTACAAAAGTACATAGTAAAGAAACACACTTTACCTAACTCTACACTAGACCAAGTTATACTTAGCTATTTCCTATGTGTGCGAATATCCTAGCAACGTGCTCAAATAAAATTTAATTTCGGGCATTAAAGGAGAAAGTTGCTTACTTGGAAATTCAAATTTGTGAAGTTAATGCACATTTGGGAGGATTTGGGAAAATATTTGGTGGAGATTTTTGTGGGGAATTGTCCCCACATGGGTTACCACTCATATACACTTGTCATTCTATCATAAAATTTTAATTTGGCACATAAGGGAAGAAAAAATGATGTCCACTTGCCAGAATTCGATTTTTACACTTGGCATTGGAGCTCCATTCAACAAATTCGAATTTCTCTTCGGGATTGTCACTTCATGCCACTTGTTTAATCACTTATACATTGGGATTGACTCCAATGCCATTTATCATTGTCATTATTCATTGGGATTTGCTCCCAACTCTCTATCTAATAGAGCCATGGGCTCTCATATTGTATCATGTAATAAGCTATGGAGCTTGAAGAAACTCTGTCATTTTGTACTTGCATACTATCTTAATACAAATCAAGGCTTTTGGGCTATCTCGCTGATGTTCTCTTGGCATTATGAGGTGATGCCCTTTCATATTATTGCTGTTTAATTTCTTTCGCATGTTAAATTAATATTAGTTTATGCTTGCCATCTTGCTTGGATTGATGTGTGCAAGCTATCATGCACATATCATTGATTTAGAGTAGTATTCTAGGGATACGCTTGCCAATTCATTTTAGGAGGAATGCTTGGTATATCTTATTCATTATATTTCTCTAATCTTGTGCAAACTAATACGTGTTCAAGTGTGTGGGAAAGATCTTTTGTACTGTTTGCAAGAATCCATCTGGAAGTGGGAGAAATCTCAATTAGATCAACTCACTCCTAGAATCACAACGATCCAAACTTCAGCCATTTTTCGCTCAAAGTTTTCAATCCAACGAAGAGAAAAAGGGAGTTTTTTTGATCTATAGCTACTTGATCATCTATTTAAAATTCAAAATACTTCTTTGATTCTAGTTCTTTCAAAGTTATATCTCCTATTCAAGAGTCATTTCTAAAAGCTAGGAAAGTATGGGGGTTCACTCCTATTACTTGAGCTAGTACTTTGTAAATTAAATTTTAAGTTTAGTTTTGGTTTCTTTTTTCTAATTTTACACTGACAATTGGTATTTTTTGTGTTTTGAGTTGAAATTTCTAAGTCTAACTCGTTAACAATTTTATTTGTATTCTCTGGTTCATTTCGCCTACTTGTTTAAACATTAACAAGTTATTTAACCATATAAATACTTAAATAAACACAATACAATCTCAACCATCTACAGATCATCAACTGAAAGAAATAGACAAACACACAAGGGACACCATTATTTTTGGACAAACGTCCCCGGAAAAATCCAACTTGGGAAAACCGGTGCAATAGTTCTAAGGGTTTTTATTATTAACCAACTATTTTCTAAGTACATTGGGTGCCAAACTGGCTCAACCGACAGAGATAAAAATCCGACAGCAATACCTTCCTTCGGAAGTAGATATTCAGAAAGTCTGCTCCATGAAATCCCTCTCCAGCACAATCTGAAGCTTAGCGTCAGCCCTCCTGGCCTTTGCGTTAGCCTGAAACCCTTTGCGTCAACCCTTTGAGGCTCTACATAGCCTCTTTGGCTCTCTACGTCACTCCTGTAACCTCTGTGTGGATGACGCAGGCTCTTCTGGCTCTACGCAGTCTCTGCTGCCTCTGCAAAGCTCCCTATGGCTCTGCGTCTGCCTCTCTCTACTTCTGCGCTGGTCTCTCGACATTGCCTCTGCCTCTCTGCCTTGTACTCATTGCCCCTCGTTGCAACTGATTACTGATTCGATTTCTCTTAGCAAACCCCGCTCTAGAAAATCAAATGACTGATCACTGTGGTGTGTTCTCCAACTGACCCTCAAGCCTCCTCTTATACTTTTCCTATTGGTCCTTCAACGGCTGAGATTAAATCTCTAATCAACGACTAAGATTAGATTTAGCTTGATCCATGTCCTTTAGAACCTTCTAATTCAATTTTATATTAATACCCATTAATATTTTATTTTTCCTAAGTTTAGACTTACGAACTCTATTAAAAATATTAATTATTTTAATATCTCCTAAATCTGGTAGAATCTACCCAAACCATTTCTGGGTCTTGGAGATCTCATGTGCTTTAGCCTCTCCACTAATTTTCATGGCTAGAGCACATCCAATGCTACCCCAAATCAACACTCCTTCTTAGCGAGGACCGTGCTCTAGTAATATTCTACACTAAGCATCACCCTGATTATATGGCACCGGTAACTGTGCTGATGCTAGGCCTTCTCGCCCAACATCCTCTGCACTGCTGCATCTTGTATTGCTGCCCATGGCTCTGCCACTGCCACTGCTACATCTGTACGACATCTCCTTCTGCATCCGTGCTACTGCTGGTCCTTTCTCCCAACACTGCATCTGCACTGTAACCCCCTCTCATCATGCTGCATCATGCTACTGCTATTGCCACTGCACTTCAACTTAGTTACTAAGAAGTAAGTAACTAATCCACCCAACAACTGACATCCCTGTCAGGCTAGAAACACTCACGATGCTGAAGCCCCCTCTATCGCTATCTCGTGCTCCCTTTGCAATCTCTGCGCTGCTGCAACAACTCCCTGCCTCTCGCACTGCTGCAAGCCTCTCTGTGCCATCCTGCACTGCTGCAACCTCCTCTGTGCCTCTCGCACTACTGCAAACCCTAATGCGCTGCCAGGGACTACTGCACTGTAGCACTCTCTGCTGCGTCATCCGCATCCGTCTCTACCAACATCCGCCATCTTGCTACTCTCACTTCAGGGTTACTGTAGCCAGGTATAATCCAAGAGTTTGGGTACCTCAAGGATCTTGCCCCTCATTGCTTGTAGTCCCCTTGACTACAGCTAGATGTCTCCCCACCTCTTCTCTAGAGGTGCATGAGTACTCATGGCATAATTGTCATCCTCCTCTACCTCCTTTTTCGCCTTCGCTGGCGTTGCCTTGGAGTCAGACGTCTCTCCCTTACTTTTCTTCCTTGGACATTGGTTCGCATAATGCCTCAATTACCCACAGTTGAAGCACTTGACCTTGGAGAGGTCCTTTTTCTTCCTCTTCCCATGCTCTCCCGTAGATGCCAGAGCTGCATCCTCTTCCTCCTCTTTCTTGACTCGGGCTCCTTTGCTGTTGCCTCTCGCCTTGGTCAACCGTCTGATCTCTTCTTGGTGAAGAGCTGCCCATAGTTCTTCCCATCCTGGAAGAACCGCCTTGCCCAAAAAGCTTTGGACAAATTTCTCCCACTCCTTGGAGACTGCATTTAGGGTTGTCCTCACCATCAATTCTTGATCCAGCGTAGCCCCTATGGAAGTCAGTTGGTCCCGAATCTCCTACAACCTGCTGAGGAAGTGATCTATCTGCTCCCCCTTCTGCATTTGGTACGCCCGCAACTGATTCTTTAGAAGCATCCTCCTTTGCATAGAAGTGCCTTGATACAACTTGGTCAAGGTGTTTCACATTTCCTTTGCAATCTCCTTCTCGGCAATATGTTGGACCACATGATCCTTGACCTCGTCAAGGATTATGCATTTCGCCTTGGCCATCGCATCCTCATACCTCTCATTTTCAGTTGGGTTCACTAGGATAGCCACGGTTCTCAAAGCGAAGGCCTTGATGCAATATCTATCTGGAACAGACAGGATTTTGGCCTTCCAAATGACAAAGTTGGATGCCCCATCCAGCCTGTCCTAATCCCTTTGTCCATTCATGGCCATCCCTCTACTCTTCTTTTCGACTCCTTCGAGTCTCTCTACCTCCCTCTGGAAGTTCTCTCTTCGACTCCCATTGAGTCTCTCTACTTCCCTTTGGAAGTTCTCTCTTCGACTCCCTCTGAGTCTCGATTTCCCTCCTGGAAATCCTCTTGCCAACCGTCGAGTCACACCTCTCCTAATCTCCTATGCACCTGCAACACTGATATGGATTTCTTGGCTAGAAATCTCTTAGGTAGTGACTCCCTCTACCATGGTTTTGCTCCGTTAGGCACTATTCTGTCTCGGCAACAACAACACCCCTCCAGCTTCACTCTCGCAATCTGGCCCCAACTTCTTATGCCCCAGCAACTAAAGGACTAAGCCTCTAGGCTTCGCGCAATCCCGACACTGGCTAAATGGCTCAACTAGTCAATTTCATCATCTTGTTTGGTCTCTGCATGACTCTGCGTGAGCCTCTTCTTCCCTCCTCAGCCTCTGCGCTGGCCTCTCTCTGGCTCGAATTGAGGACGCAGTCCATCTGCGTCAACCCTTCTCTACTGCTTTCTGCTAAGAACAACTTCTGTCACTCGCGACAACTGTCTCTGCTGCAAATGCTCTGATTCAGCTGGTGCCTTCAGCTCTCCTGTGATCTGCAATGCTCTGATAACATGTTGAAATTTCCAAGTCTAACCCGTTAGAAATTTTATCTGTATTCTCTGGTTTATTTCGCCTACTTGTTTAAATATTAACAAGTTATTTGACCATATAAATACTAAAATAAACACAATATAGTCTCAAACATCTACAGATCAATAGTTGAAAGAAATAGACAAACACACAAGGGACATCGTTATTTTTGGACAAACGTCCCTGGAAAAACCCAACTTGGGAAAATCGGTGCAGCAGTTCTGAGGGTTTTTATTATTAAGAAGCTCTTTTCTGAGTACACTGGGTGCCAAACTGGCTCATCCGACAGAGATAAAAATCCAGCAACAATACCTTTCTTTAGAAGCAAATATTCGGAATGTCTGCTCCACGAAATCCCTCTCCAACACAATCTGAAGCTCAGCGTCAGCCCTCCTGGCCTCTGCGTCAGCCCTCTGAGGCTCTGTGCAGCCTCTCTGGCTCTCTGCGTCACTCCTGCAGCCTTTGTGTGGATGACGTAGGCACTTATGGCTCTGCGCAATCTCTATTACCTTTGCGTGGCTCCCTATGGCTTTGTGTCTGCCTCTCTCTGCTTCTGCGCTGGTCTCTCGGCATTGTCTCTGCCTCTCTGCCTCATACTCACTTTCCCTTGCTGCAACTGATCACCGATTCGATTTCTCTTAGCAAACCCTGCTCTAGAAAATCGAATGACTGATCACTCTGGTGTGTTCTCCAACTGACCCTCAAGCCTCCTTTTATACTTTTCCTATTGGCCCTTCAGTGACCGAGATTAAATCTCTAATCAACTGCTAAGATTAGATTTGACTTGATCCATGTCCTTTAGAACCTTCTAACCCAGTTTTATATTAATACCCATTAATATTTTATTTTTCTTAAGTTTAGACTTAGGAACTCCATTAAAAATATTAATTATTTTAATATATCATAAATCGGGTAGAATCTGCCCAAACCATTTCTAGGTCTTGAAGATCTCATGTGCTTTAGCCTCTCCACCAATTTTCATGGCTATAGCACATCTGATGCTACCCCATATAAACATTTTGCAGCCCATAGGCTTGATCATTGGGCAACAAGGAGTTTGAGGAGAAGCTTTGGAAAACTACTCACTGGTGTGTATGCAAGACCCCCTCATGCTATCCAAAGACTGATTTCTAGGGAGGCCATAAACACTTGGGAGAGAGTTGCAAACTCATCGAAGCCGTGGGCCTTTTGAGCCTTGTGAATCTCTTTTGGAGAGTTTTTTTCCATCTTCAAGTTTGTTGTTGCTATATTTTTTGGGGAGAGAGTCTAGCTTTGTTAGAGTATCATCTTTGTAAAAATCTCTCTTGTATTGTGCGCTGCCCACTTAGAGGCATTTTTACCTGCTTTAAGCGCTAATAAAAGATATAAAAAATTGTTGGAAGGAGCTTGGGATTTTTCCCATGGCATCTCCCTTCCTCATTTAGAGGATGGGTTCTTGTGGGTGACCTAATCTTGCTTTTAGGTTTTTTTTACAAACCCTGAGTCCATTCGATGCGGTGCTTTCACCCTCGTGTGTATATATATATATATATATATCATCATTGCCTGACTTGAATATTTTATATTCCAAACCCACCCTGAGTCCATTCGATGCGGTGATTTCACCCTAGTTGTTTATCTTCTAATCTTATAACAAGACCCACATGCATACGCTCTCAAGTTTTGCAAACTATTTCTCTTTGAAGCATTTGCATTTGCATTAGTTTAATTTGGAGAATTAACACAATTTGCACTTTATCTAGGCATTTTAGTATAGGAAGGCCCCAAGTCTCATTAAAACTTACGTCCAACTTAAGTTGGTTGAATAGACTTTTAGTGACCCTCTACCTCTATTGACTCCTCATTGTGAGATCCAAACATTTGGGGAGGATGAGGTCTGAGGACTAGAGTTCAATTGTAACTTTGTCTTAAGCACTAATTAATAAAATAAACCAAGAATTCATTCCATCACATTTTCTTTGTTTGCAAAGTTCTTAAATTTCTTGCTATCTTGATGGTTTAAAGTCTCACTTGTAAATCTTATTTCAAGAGGCACTTTGGATGCAACCATTGTAATCTCTTTTAATTTTGCAACAAATTTAATTTTCTTGTACTTGGAAATCGACTCATCTTTTGCTTTAATTGCATATTGTCATGAATAGTTGATTTCACTTTCAAGTACTATTATTTTGAGTCTGCAAACTTAATTGCATGTTGTCATTTTGGTCTAACATTTAGTTCTTTTTGTATCCTTTTGAGCAAGACAGTTTCCATGCTTTGATTTGTAGACTTATTCATCTTGAAAGCATTTATTATATCTTGTGCTAACAATTTATTGTTTCACTTTTCAGGGTTATTTTGGCTTTCCATTTGAAAGCATTTCACTTCATTTTAAGCAAAATACAATTTCATTTCTTAAAGAGCAAATACTTGGAAGCCACTGGTTGCTTACATATTTCATGCTTATCTTATGATGGTTATTGCTCATATCAGTTTTTTGCTTATAAATCTTAAAGAGATAATCTATTTAACTCTAACAATTCTACTAGAAACTCACATCCTTTTTAACTTAATTTTTCATTAGGGACCACCCCCTTTAGATAACCTAGGAGATAGCTCAAACAGAGAGAGTCAAGATTAGTTTGACAGCCCCTTCTCTGAGTTCCCTGCCGCCAACCAAACCTTGTGGGGTTGAAGGCTTTTCTCACTAACTTATAGGTAGGTGTAGGCGGCAGGATCAACACTACCTATTTGTCTTCCTCTCTCAATTTTAAGAAGGCTCACCAACGATAATCAAAATCTCTACTTTCTTGGCTCTGCATTCCTTGCAACAATTTTTCAATATTGTTTATTTTACTAATATTTGTTGCTAATTGCTTCTGAGTTTCAATTATCTCATTTTTTCCTTCTCCCAACATTGTTAGCCACTTTTCAACATTGTCGAGATGATGACATACTCTATCAAGCTCCTCTTGGTATTTATTTATGTCGACTTGTAGCTCATAATTATTCCCCATTTTGGATTTAGTCCTATTCTTTTTAGCAAAACCCACCCTCTTTTTAATTAATTAATATTATTATACAAATAATTAATGTCCCCGAGGGTTACCTCAATTTGCTTGAGGTCCCGTTGCTAAAGCACCTTGCCATTGGGAGGTCATGGGTTCAATTCTCTTCAACGCCCTTAAGGTTAGGCTCTGATTAGTTTCGCTAGGGGTGTGGTCCCTTCGAATGGACCTACCCTAATTTTCTGCGGACCAAAAAAAAACAAATATATATATATATATAAATTCATTCATTCATTTAACTTATGCAATTAATTAATTATATAACTTTATATAGTTATGGCTATATAATTAAGTATATAATTAACTATATAAGCAGGGGACCGGGCTTGGGTTGCAAAACATGATGGTAAACAGCAGGAGGACAATGTTTGGGCCACAAGGTGGGAGGTCATGGGTTCAATTCTCTTCAACGCCCTTAAGGTTAGGCTCTGATTAGTTTCGCTAGGGGTGTGGTCCCTTCGAATGGACCTACCCTAATTTTCTGCGGACCAAAAAAAAACAAATATATATATATATATAAATTCATTCATTCATTTAACTTATGCAATTAATTAATTATATAACTTTATATAGTTATGGCTATATAATTAAGTATATAATTAACTATATAAGCAGGGGACCAGGCTTGGGTTGCAAAACATGATGGTAAACAGCAGGAGGACAATGTTTGGGCCACAGGACGTGACAGTCAACGGGGTATACAGGACGTGGGCCGTTGTGTGAAGGAAGACAGGACGTGGGCCATTGTGTTTGGCGGTAGGGGAATATACACTTATTGGCTGGGGAACAGCGGAACATGATAGAACAAAGTTTTTACACCGAGGAATATAATGTAGACAGATACAATGAAATAAAGTATTGCATAGAGGGCACGTAGAACAAGCAGAGAACAAAATAGAACAAAGGGAAGAAGATGCCAGCAGGAAACACATGAACAGTGAACGACACAAACTTTGCAGCAATAGACCAATGCAACGATAAGGGCAAGGATTGACTTGAAGTTGCACCGGAATAGTGAACATGTAGTTGTAATTAGAGGAATGATTGCTCTAATACCATTGTTGCATAGACACATATGACTATAGAATAAATCTTTATTTTTATTATTGATGAGTTGAATAGATGATTACATGCCTTCGTGATAGTATGCCTAAATAGGCATTGCCTAGTCACGAAGGTGAATGGTCACGTCATTGGGATTTTTCCCTTCATAACTACTAATTATTTATTAATGCTTATTAATTAATTAATTGTTTTATTAATGTTTATTAATTTTATATTATTTATTTATTTATTTATTCATAACAATAGTAGGGGAATTCGTCACTAAGGTGAAAGTGGCGGTAGATTCCATTATTGTTGAGTATATAGGGTGGCCTATTACTAGGGTGCTAGATTTTGCAGTAACAATGCACTTGCCAACTTTTTGCTTAGTTCTCCAATGCCTTGGAATTTGCATGATTTTCACTTGGGTTTGTTGATATTTGCCTTGATTTTACCTATAGTTAGCCCCATTAGCCCAAATAGTGCCCTGCATTACCACATCATCACCCTCTCTACCACGTTATCACACCCAATCTCTAATGTCGTTGGGAATTTAAGAAAACCAAAAAATGGGTTTTGTTCCTCGTTCTGTACACCAAATTTGACGTGATACATGCATCATTCTGACAAATCTTGCCCCTACTCTGCCACCTAGAAGCTACACATACCAGTTGACCAACTTTGACCACTTATAATTGCATCACGCCTTGACTGTTTGGAAAATTTTTAATCTAGCATGTCATTTCCTCATCATTCAAAGCATTTTGGGACCATGTTGACTTTTCATAATTATGGGATCACTTGCATCAGGAAACGTGAACTACATTGGAAAATGTAAAATTGTTGATTTTGTGAGCCTTCCATGTTGAAAACTATTTGAGGAATATTGCACCAAGGCCAAGGCCATAAACAAACTCAATGACACAAATAACCATGCGTTAAGACATAGGTGCACCTTGACGTGGCCTGGGATAGCCCATACACCAGTGATCACCCCTACATAAGCAAGGAACCTCTAAAACCATGAGTCATTTGAAATCCCACCCAAAACCTCCAAATCCTATAGAAGACAAAGAGGCAAAGGACTTAGCCCAAAAGGACAGACCATGGCCGACCATCACAAGGCCTAGGACACTGTGAAATTTCTGGCTACCCAAAAGGTGTTATTAACCCAGTTAATTATTGCCTAGTTCTTGTTCACGGCAAATTAATTCTTTTGCTAGAAGTAATGAATAACAACATGAACAATGTCATTCACAAAATAAAATTTGCAACAAAAAATGCGAGAAACCAATCACACAACGAACACAAGTATTTTGGACAAACGTCCTTGGAAAACCCCCAAAGTGGGGAAAACCAGTTTTCATATCTGAGGGCTTTTATTAATATCATTATCAAAAACTGCTATTGAGAAACTACAATTGCTTGAATTGCTTGCTTGAAATTGGCAATGCTCCGAAAATACTTTTATCTTCACTTTTGAACAAATCGAACTGGAAAACTTCATTGTCTCCCTCTGCAGATCAACTCAGCCCTTTCTTGCAATTCACACTCCCTTCTTGCAATCACACTAGCTCATTGGGAGCTCGCACTGTCGTGCCCTACAATTCGCACTGCGTTTGAGAAATCGATCTAGCAAGTTATACTGCTTCCAGTAACTCGCGCAAGCCACTCACACTAACTCCAACAATCTGCACTGGCAACTGACAACTCGATCTGAGTCTCTAGCAACTCGCACTAGTAAACTGGAAAATCCACACTGCCAAACTCGGCCTCCTTCTGCATAAATAATTCGGCCTTGATAAACTCCCTCTGGAACTTGGAAACTAGAAATCTATCTAATGAAGAATAACCCCAGAAATATCTCTCTTCAATCACTGTTGTTGCAACCCTCTGGTGTCTTCTGAAAATCACCCACTTGAATGATCTCTATGATCTAATCTATCTCTAATGTTGGCCATCCATTCCCTTTATAATCTCTCATTCAAGAATGAATGGCCACGATTAGAAGTTCACTTGATCCAATCGATGGCTAAGATCATCTTAGAAACTTTCTACAAGCTTCTAGAGGAAAATCAATCTTATCCCAACTAATGTCAATTAATTATTCACTTTCCCTAAGTTAGCCTTAGGAAATAATTAAAAAATCACTAATTGACATAGTTAAGATATTTCCCTTTGGAAAAATTGCATGGGCTTGGAGATGATTAAATCCATTATGTTCTTAGCCTCAACGACACATCTCAATACTAGAACAATTGTTTGAGGCTTGAGCTACAAAATTTAACAACTCCTTAGAGAGGAAGGTGTTCTCCACAACACCCAACTTATCCCTGAAGAAAACAAACTTTCCTTTATTCAAGGCCTTCATCAAAATGTCTATAACCTGCTGACCTATGGGAACATACTATAGTTGAATTGATCCATGTTGTACACAGTCGTTGATGTAATGGTATATGATGTCAATATGCTTTGACCTATCATGAAACATTGGATTCTTAGCTTGACGCAACTCTGATTATCACAGTAGATACAGGTCGACTCCACCCTCTGATCAAACAGTGCCACAACCAGCGTACGAAGCCATATGGCCTCACATGTATCCATGCTTGCTGCCATGTATTCTGCCTCTGCAAAACTTAGTGCAACTGACTTTTGCTTCCTGTTGTATCAAGAGACAACCCCTAATTGTTGATTTCTAGTAGCATCTGATGTGCTCTAGCCTTAATATTTTGCAGGGAGGCTAGGACACATGCATTCCACAATACCCAGAAATCGTTTTGAGAAAATCCCACCCAGAGGAGGTTTAATTAAAATTATTAATTATTTTTAATGGATGCCTAAGTCTAAACATAGGAAATTAAAATAATTAAAGGGTATTAATTAAACTAGATGTGAATCTTCTAGAAAAAGACGAGGATCAAGTCAAGATAATCTGTGCCATTAATTAGAATCTAGTCTGGGTCGTTGATTGATCAATGAGAGGATTATCAAAAGAGGCTTGATGGACATTTGGAATACACATCAAGTGAGAGATCAGGGATCGATTTTCTCAAGAGAGCAGCGCAGCAGTTGTCGAAGAGCTCATCGAGGAGATTTCTTGCAGTGAGGGACAGAGATAGTTTTCCGGTTGGAGAGTTTTCTGATCCGGGGATATATTGCAGACGAGGCAGAGAGAGATCCAGAAGAGGCGACATAGAGCCACGCTGAGGTAGCACAGAGCCTGAGAGGAGATTCGAAATTTGCTGGAGAGTCGAGTTCTAGAGCCAGAAGCCGGGGTGTGAGACGGAAAGGGCAGATATTCGAAGTTCCAAAGGCAAATCGACTAGCAAGAAGGGTGACACCGAGCCTTGTAGTTGTGACGCTTAACTGCATAGGCTAACGTAGAGGCAGTGTGGGGCTTGCCATCCAGAGCCTGGATCAGTATTGAATTGCCAATGATAATGTGAGGTATTTCTCACTATTTTCTCTGCCAGTCAGATTCTCTGTATCGGATAGCCAGTAAGGCATCCAAAGATTGTATTCAGAAACTACTGCATAATAATTAAAACCCTCAACTGCTGCACCGGTTTTCCCGCATTGGGTTTTTCTGGGACATTGTCCAAAAACAACGGTGTCACTTGTGTGTGTGCTATTTCTTTCTTGCTCAGTTCTTGTTTCCTCATATTATTTATGTTGTGAGTGTTGCAATTGTATTTATTTTGATGTTTATCGTATAATAAAACAAATAATTTGATTCAGTAGGAGAAATATAATCACTTGTTGCAGTAGAGAATCAGGTCACAGGTTTTTCACATGGTATCAGAGCGCAGGTGAAGCAAGAGAGCAAAGTCGGAAGAGCCCACTATTAAGTTGAAGAGGGAGAGTGAAGAGTTGCGTAGGCAGCAAATCAAATCCCCAGAGGGATTGCGCAGTCCAGTGCCAAGGGGCAAGATTCTTAAGGAAAAATCTCTCTCTGAGTGAGTTGACAGAGAGATTTTCTAGATCAAGATTTGTCAGTGGCAGAGGGAGCATCGGAGAGCATTCTTCAGGTGGGATGCATTTTTCTGCAACAGTTGCTAGGGCAGAAAAAGGAAGAAGGCACATCGAGGGAATTTCTTCCTCAGAGAATTCCTAGCCAGGGAATTCGATTTCTCATTCAAAGCAGCAGTAGCCGGGTGCAGATCTGCTTACTACAGCAGAGAGTGCGTAGAGCAAGCTAACAGATGCGCAGAAGAGTGGGGGAGCAGTTCAACTCTCTGGAGAGATGGCAGCAACAGGATTGAGAGATCAAGATCGGTTGGACGTGGCCTCCAACTATGTGATACGGAAGGCTTGGATCTCCTGTCTTCTAGATGAGCATGATCTCAAGATGTATGTCAATAGTGTGGTAGTTGTGCCCGCCGATGCAGAACCACTCAAAAAGTACAAGGCTGAGATGGTAAAGACTAAGAGAATCATTCTTGACAAGGTTCAAGATCATGTAGTAACCCATATAGTCGGCAAGGACACTGCCCAACAAATGTGGGAAGCCTTAGCCACGCTATACGAAGGATATTCCGAGCAGTAGAAGATGTACTTAGAAGAGAAGTTAAGATGCAAGAGGATGCAGAAAGGGGAGTGTATAGACCCCTTCCTTAAGAGGCTTCAAGATGTTCGAGATCAGCTGGCTTCAGTAGGATCAAGGCCCCACCCTATAGAGTTTGTTCAATTAGCGCTGAATAGTGCATCTGAAGATTGACAAGTGTTTGTCCAGAGCATCCTAGGCAGAGAACACCTGCCAGATTGGGAACATGTTTGGGCTGATCTGCATCAGGTGGAGACGAGATGTGATATGGTGAAGGCCACAATTAGGGGCAGTAGCAGCAATGGATGAAAGTCGTGAAGGAAGAGGAAGATGTGGCCCTTGCATCAAAGGGGCAGCAAGAGCAGCGCAGGAAGAAAAAGGATATTTCAAAGATCAAGGGCTTCAGATGTGGCAAGATGGGCCACTACAACACTCAGTGTCCTCTCAGAAACAGGGACAAGGAGGAGAAGCAGGATCAACATGCTGCATCCGCAAAGATTGACAAACTATCCTCCAGACTAGAGGAGGAGTTTGACATGATTACCAAGATGTCTCCAGGGGTGAGGTGGGGTGATCTGGAGTTGTAGCCCCAGAGAGCTACAGGATGGGCAGGATCCTTGAGGAGTCCACCTCTCGAATCATGACCTTCCTACGGGAGTCCATAGTCAGCAGTAGCAGGATGGACCAGTGTCAATTGGTGCAATCAGGTGCCAGAGTGACAGTTGCAGTGGCTAGTAGCAGTTAGATACTAAGCAACGCAAAGCAGAGTTTGCAGCAATGCAAAGCAGAGTTCGTAGCAGCGCAGAGCAAAGTTGGCAGCAGCGCAGAGCAGAGTTGGCAACAACGCAGAGCAGCAACAATGCAGAGGCTTCAGTTATAGCACACAGGTTAGCAGCAGTCAGATCTTGGACGACGAATGCATCATACTAAACACAATTAGTTCAATATTTTGGATGCTTTTTTGTTGCAGATGTTGAAGTGGAAACAGCAACGAAGTTGCAGTGCAGTTGCAGTAGTTGACAACGAATCAACCAAGTCAGTAGCAGCACAAATCAGAGTTGCGTAGTGGTTGATAGGCAACAGTAGTCAAACATCAGCAGCGCAGCAAGAGATGATACAGAGACAGAGTGATGCTTCAATTGGTTGCAGCACTAGAGCACATTCCTCGCTAAGAGGGAGTGTTGATTTCTGGTAGCATCGGATGTGCTCTAGCCTCAATATTTTGTAGGGAGGCTAAGACACATGCATTCCACAATACCCAGAAATCGTCTTGGGAAATTCCACTAAGACGAAGTTTAATTAAAACTATTAATTATTTTTAATGGATGCCTAAGTCTAAACTTTGGAAATTAATATAATTAAAAGGTATTAATTAAACTGGGTGTGAATCTTCTAGAAAAAGACGAGGATCAAGTCAAGATGATCTGAGCCATTGATTGGAATCTAATCTAAGTTGTTGATTGATCAATGAGAGGATTATAAGAAGAGGCTTGATGGGCATTTGGAATACACATCGAGTGAGAGATGAGATATTGATTTTCTCAAAAGAGAAGCGCAACAGTTGCCGCAAAGATCATTGAGAAGATTTCTTACAGTGAGGGGCAGAGATAGTTTTTCAGTTGGAGAGTTTCTTGATTCAGGGATACGTTAGAGAGGAAGCAAAGAGAGATCCAGAAGAGGTAGCGCAGAGCCACGCTCAGCAGCGTAGAGCCACGGTGAGGCAGTGCAGAGCCTAAGAGGCCATTCAAAATTCACTAGAGAGTCGAGTTTTAGAGCCAGAAGTCGGGGTATGAGACCAGAAGGGCAAAGAATTGAAGTTCCAGACGCAAATCAACCAGCAAGAAGGGTGGCGCAGAGCCTAGTAGCTGTGACACTGAACTGCGTAGGCTGATGCAGACGCTGTGTGGAGCTTGCCATCCAGAGCCTGGATCAGTATTGAATCACCAGTGATAGTGTGAGGTATTTCTCACTAATTTCTTTGCCAGTCAGATTCTCTATATTGAATAGGCAGTAAGGCATACAAAGATTGTATTCAAAAACTACTGTATAATAATTAAAACCCTCAATTGTTGCACCGGTTTTCCCACATTGGATTTTTCCAAGGACATTGTCCAAAAACAATGGTGTCACTTGTGTGTGTGCTATTTCTTTCTTGCTCAGTTCTTGTTTCCTCATATTATTTATGTTCTGAAGGCTACAATTGTATTTATTTCAATGTTTATCATATAATACTGTAAATAACTTGATTCGATAGGAGAAATATAATCAGTGGTTGCATTAGCGAATCAGGGCACCGATTTTTCACATGGTATCAGAGTGCAAGTAAAGAAAGAGAGCAGAGTCGGAAAAGCCTAGCGCTACGCTGTAGAGGGAGATCGAAGAGTTGCGTAGGCAACAAATCGAATCCCTGGAGGGATTGCGCAGTCCAGTGCCACGAGGGCAAGATTCTCAAGGACAAATCTCTCTTTGAGTGAGTCGACACAGAGAAAGATTTTCCAGATCGAGATTTGTCAGTGACAGAGGGAGCAATGCAGAGCAGTCTTCAGGTGGGACGCAGTTTTTTGCAACAGTTGCTCGAGTAGAAAAAGGAAGAAGGCACATCGAGGGAATTTCTTTCGCAGAGAATTCCTAACCAGGGAATTCGATTTCTCATTCAGAGCAACAGTGCAAGATTCTCAAGGACAAATCTCTCTTTGAGTGAGTCGACACAGAGAAAGATTTTCCAGATCGAGATTTGTCAGTGACAGAGGGAGCAGCACAGAGCAGTCTTCAGGTGGGATGCAGTTTTTTGCAACAGTTGCTCGGGTAGAAAAAGGAAGAAGGCACATCGAGGGAATTTCTTCCGCAGAGAATTCCTAACCAGGGAATTCGATTTCTCATTCAGAGCAACAGTAACCGGGTGAAAATCTACTTACTACAGTAGAGAATGCCTAAAGCAAGCCAACAAATGTGTAGAAGAGTGAGGGAGCAGTTCGACTTTTTGGAGAGATGGCAACAGCAAGATTGAGATATCAAGATCAGTTGGACGTAGCCTCCAACTATGTGATCTGGAAGGCTAGGACACTGCCAAGGTTCGAGATCATGTAGTATCCCATATAGATGTCAAGGACACTGCCCGACAGATGTGGGATGCCATAGCCACGCTATACGAAGGATATTCTGAGCAGCGAAAGATGTACTTAGAAGAGAAGTTGAGATGCAAGAGGATGCAGAAAGGGGAGCATATAGAACCCTTCCTTAAGAGGCTTCAGGATGTTCGGGATCAATTGGCTTCAGTAGGGTTAGGGCCCCAACCTACAAAGTGTGTTTGAATAGCGTTGAATAGTGTGTTTGAATATTGGCAAGTTGTTTGTCCAGAGCATCCTAGGCAAAGAACACCTGCTAGATTGGGAACTTGTTTGGGCTGATCTGCAACAAAAGGAGATGAGGCATGATCTGGTGAAGGCCACAATCAGTGGCAGCGGCAGCAACAGGATGAAGGTCGTGAAGGAAGAGGAAGATGTGGCCCGTGCATCAAACGGGCAACAGGGGCAGCGCAGGAAGAAAAAGGACATTTCAAAGATCAAGTGCTTTAGGTGTGGTGAGATGGGCCACTACAACACTCAGTGTCCTCTCAAAAAGAGAGACAAGGAGGAGAAGCAGGATCAAGAGGTTGCATCCGCGAAAATTGACAAGTTGTTGTCCAAACTAGATGAAGAGTTTGCCATGACTACCGAGATGCCTCCAGGGGTGAGGTAGGGTGATCTGGAGTTGTAGCCCTAGAGAACTACAGGATGGGCAGGATCCTTGAGGAGTCCACCTCTCGAATCAAGACCTTTCTATGGGAGTCCATAGTCAACAGTAGCAGGTTGGACTAGTGTCAGTGCAGTCAAGTGCCAGAGTGATAGTTGCATTGGCTAGTAGCAGTCAGATACTGAGCAGCGCAAAGCAGAGTTGGCAGCAATGCAGAGTCAGCAGCAGCGTAGAGACTTCAGTTACAGCACAAAGGTTAGCAGAAGTCAAACCTTGGACGACGAATGCATCATACTAAACACAATTAGTTCAGTATTATGGATGCTTTTTCATCGCAAATGTTGTAGTAGCAGCAGCAACAAAGTTGCAATGCAGATGCAATACTTGACAACAGATTAGTAGAGTCAATAGCAACACGAATACAGCACAAATCAGAGTTGCACAATGCTTGATAGGCAACAACAGCCGGACATCATCAGCGCGGCAGGAGATGATACAAGGACAAAGTGATGCTTCAGTTGGTTGCAGCACTAGAGCACATTCCTCGCTAAGAGGGAGCGATGATTTCTGGTAGCATCGGATGTGCTCTAGCCTCAATATTTTGCAGAGAGGCTAGGACACATGCATTCCACAATACCCAAAAATCGTTTTGGGAAATTCCACCCAGAGGAGGTTTAATTAAAATTATTAATTATTTTTAATGGATGCCTAAGTCTAAACTTAGGAAATTAAAATAATTAAAAGGTATTAATTACACTGGGTGTGAATCTTCTAGAAAAAGACAAGGATCAAGTTAAGCTGATCTAAGCCATTGATTAGAATCTAATCTGAGTCGTTGGTTGATCAATGAGAGGATTATAAGAAGAGACTTGATGGGCATTTGGAATACACATCGACTGAGAGATCAGAGATCAATTTTCTCAAGAGGGCAGTGCAACAGTCGTCGGAGAGGTCATCAAGGAGCTTTCTTGTAGTGAGGGGCAGAGATAGTTTTCCAGTTGGAGAGTTTCCTAATCCGGGGATACATTGCAAAGGAGGCAGAGAGAAATCTAGAAGAGGTAGCGCAAAGCCACGCTGAGGCAGCACAGAGCTTGAGAGGAGATTCGATATTTGCTGAAGAGTCGAGTTCTAGAGCTATAAGTCAGGGTGTGAGACCGGAAGAGCAGAGAGTCGAAGTTCCAGAGGCAAATCAACCAGCAAAAAGGGTGACGCAGAGCCTAGAAGTTATGACACTGAACTGCATAGGCTGACGGAGAGGTAGTGTGGAGCTTGCCATCTAGAGCCTGGATCAGTATTGAATCACCAGCGATAGTGTGAGGTATTTCTCACTAATTTCTCTGCCAGACAGATTCTTTGTATCGAATAGCCAGTAAGGCATCCAAAGATTGTATTTAGAAACTACTGCATAATAATTAAAACCCTCCGCTGCTACACTATTTTCCCGCATTGGGTTTTTCCGAGGACATTTTCCAAAAACAATGGTGTCACTTGTGTGTGTGCTATTTATTTCTTGCTCAGTGCTTGTTTCCTCATATTATTTATGTTCTGAAGGCTCCAATTGTATTTATTTCGATGATTATCGTATAATATTGTAAATAACTTGATTCAGTAGTAGAAATATAATTAGTTGTTGCATTAGGGAATCAAGTCACCGATTTTTCACACTAATCCCATGCTAAAGTAACACCCTGAAGTGTTTTTCCTGTCCACTGCATTACCTACCCAGTCTACATCAGTATATCCCATCAACCTGACACCATCACCCTAAGTATACCTCAACCCATACTCAATTGTACCTCGTAGATATCGCAACACATGCTTCACTATTGTCCAATGCACCCTCTTTAGTTCCACCATGAACTGACTAAGAGTGTTGACCGCAAAGCAAATGTTCAGCCTTGTGTTGACTAGATACATGAGAGATTCAATAAGTTGTCTATACACCGTGGGGTCCATTTCCTTATGCTTAGATGCATCAATATTCTTCCAATTGGTTATCATAGGTGTAGATTTGTGACCCTACGCCTACAATGGTGATAAATGCAATGCGAAAATGTATGTGTACCCCTGCTAACATGAGGGGTAACAGGCCCTTCCTAAGAACCTAGAAAATTATGAAGAACTGGAGCAATCTTCATTATGAAGTGTATATTATGGAGAATATCTCTAGAGGACCTCAATAGACACTAAAATCTCCAAGGTTCTCTCACTAAGAGTACTATATCACCTCTCACCACAATCAAGCTAAAACCCCCCAATAGGCTGAGTCAAGTGCTAAAAATCCATGATGAAGAAGGGAACTCTATAGGAACAAGTGTCTATCTACTGAACTATCATCATGAGGCTACAATAGACATTAAAAATCGAAATCATCCTCACCCAAGATGCCACATTATCATTCTAATAGTCCAAAAAATGCTCTAAAAATGGTACCAAATCCTGAAGGTCCAAGGAAGATTGGAGAGATACCAAAAATAAATCTTTTATCCTATCAAATATGACCATAAGAACATTAAAGACACAAAATATCCTAGGGCACTCTTCACCAAGTTGTTTGATCCATCAATCATACCAAAATCATCCCTACAACCCTAGGTAGCTAAAAAATGTGTCAAGCGAATACTCTGTAAGGAGAGTTGTCTATGTCATCAAGTATCATTGTAGGAGTAGAATAGACACTCCAAGAGCTTGGATGACCCATCACAGTATCCTATTAACATATAACCATCTCCAACTCTCATCAAATCCTCAAGATGCCCCAAAGTATAGGAGAGAGGATACCGCTCCTTGAAATTTGTTGTCTATTTCATCAAATAATCATCATAGAAAATCAAGACACTACAAGCACCAAGGTACTCTTCCTTAAGAGCCATAAGCAATCATGCAAGGAGCGGCACGGTGAAGCAAGTTAGTAGCACCATGAAGACAACCATCAGATCATAGCATGAAAGAGTATGTCATCTCCAACGAGTTGATCCAAAGGCATGAAGATAATCAACATCATGACCAATAACTAGAAGGACCATCACTATCATCCATAAGGTGATCAAAGCAACATCAACCAAGACAAACAATATCTGATACAACATCATCAAGGATCACCAATAAATTAGCATGTCATCATCAACGTCAAGGAGTATACCATCCATCACGTGCGACCATGAAGAAAGCAATATAAATGAAGACATTCAATCACATACACCATCCTCAAACAATATCGTGGAAGATCACTATCATCACTATCTCAAGATGCACCATCATCAAACAAAAGGAAACGGTATGCATCCTGAGCTCATTGTTGCTTTTTGATAGCATCAAATGTGATCTTAGCCTCAAAATTTGCAGAGAAGCTAGGACACATGTATTCCACAATACCCAGAAATCATTTTGGGAAATTCCACCCAGAGATAGTTTTATTAAAATAATTAATTATTTTTAATGGGTGCCTAAGTCTAAACTTAGGAAATTAAAATAATTAAAAGGGTATTAATCAAATTGTGGGTGAAAGTTTTAGAAGAAGACGGAGATCGAACCCCAAATGATCTGAGCCATTGATTAGAATCTAATTTGGGTCGTTGATTACTCAACTAGAGGATTATAAGGACTTCAATGGGCATTTGGAAAACACATCGAGTGAGATCAGAGATCGAATTTCTAAAGAGAGCGGCACAGTAGTTTGCCAGAGAGAGATTCGAAGTGATTTCTTGCAATGAGGGGCAAGGATAGTATCCGGAGGGAAGTTTTCCTGGGCCGAAGAGTACAAGGCAAAGAGGGCAGAGAGACATCCAGAGAGGCTGACGTAGGGCAACGCAAAGCTTCAGAGGGAGATCGAAATTCTGTTGAGGATGTCAAGCTCAAGAGCCAAAAGCCGGGGTGTGAGACCGAGAGGCTTGAGAGTTGAAGTTTCAGCCAGCAGAGGATCAGAAGGAGGTGCAGCGCAATCCCTAGTTATAGTGACATAGTGACTGCGTGGGAGTGACGCAGAACTACGCAGAGATTGTGCAGAGACAACACAGAGTCTGTAATCAATGTCGGTTCTTCTAGTGGCAGGGTGAGATCATCTCACTGTTATTTTTTCCCAGATTCTCTCTGTATCGCATAGCCAGTTGGGCATCCAACAAATTGTACTCAAATTTATTACTGCTTAATAATACAAACCCTCAGCTGCTGCACCGGTTTTCCCACACTAGGTTTTTCCAAGGACATTTGTCCAAAAATAACTGTGTAGATGTGTGTGACGTTTATTTCTCTCTTGTGTTTTATTTAGTTTCCGTAGTTTTTTGTTTGTGTAAGCTGCAGCGTATTTAATTCGATATTTGTCGTAACACACAGCTAATAAATTGGTTAAACGAATTAACAATTAGAAGAATTAACATCAGTTGCTATGGTAGGAATTGGATAACTGATTTTCACACTCATCACCATCCCTACAAGTTACCCCTGAAAATATGTCATTACCACTCATGTGAATATGAGGGGTAACACACCTAATTTTATTTAATAAATTAACTTAAATATGATATATTATAGATGACTTATTTCTCACTTTAAGACATTACAATGTTACTCTAATACATAACATTTATTACTCCTTAGATAAAATAAACACTACAATATCTAACAGCGAGTCTGTTTTTGCAGTTTGTACTTTTTAATGTTAAATTAGGATGTGTTTTTTTTCCAAAAGAAAATAATTCAAGAAACATTGGTGATAATTCCAACATGTTACTAATAACCACCCATTAAATACGTACATCATAATTTAGCTTGCCAAAATTTATATTATATCCAACTAATATTCACATAGAAATTAATCTTTACACAAAAAAATTCTACCTGGCCTACTCCAAGCTCTCTTCTCCAAGGGGAAGTATATATTTTACATATAAGCCTGAAGCAGGTTATTCAATCTCCATAGAAACATAGGAAATTACAGAACAAGAGAAGCCATATACCTCTGGTAGAAGATCATACATTGCATCATACATGTCAAGAAGCATGAATAACTTCTCTGGTGACTTCTTGCTCTTTACTGTGGCTTCCCCAAAGTTCAAAAGCAGTTTCATGCTCGACTCAATGACTTCTGCAAAGCAGCATTCCCTGTAAGGATCAAGTTGGTAGAACAACTGATTGCATAGCATTTGCTCTGTTGTATATAATATCTTAACCTGTCAGCATGGTTCAGCATGGTTCTGTATTAGTTAAGAGAAAGTTTGACCGCAGATACTTGTATTGTAGAAGAATTTCCATAAATAAATAACTCTAATATATGCATTCAATCCGCTGAAATCCCCCCTGTTCGTGTATTCAGGATAGCTTGACACATTTTTTTTTACCCAAGAAATGATTTTAAACTATCACATGCATTAAATGACTAAGGATCATCTCCAGCAATGGAAAGAATATTTATTGAGGCTTCAGTGGACCGGACTTCACCATTTGTCAATTTAGAGAAGGAAAGCAGTTTGGTTACAATTACATGCAGCAGGCTTCTACAAGTTTATAACAAGATTATAGGTTTCCTTTGTTATAATATCCTGAAGGCAAGTTTTACACTATTCAGGAACACATACACAAGTAATGAAGGAAACTTTAAGTACAACTGATATTAATGAGTTGTTGCTCGCAACAATGCACAAACAGTAATCCATGTTCCTAACCTCTCATCTAATGATTCCAATTAAAATTTTGGGAACGCAGAATAAAAGCATTAGAAGTATAACAAGTAATTAGGATGTTGCTACTTACAGAAACTCGCAAACACTGGATCCAAGTTCCTATCTTCCTCTCTAATGAGTCACATGACAATTTCTGCAAATCCTCTTTTGAAAACTTCTCGACTCCAAATTTCTGGAGAGTTTGATTTAGACAGGATGACCTGATTTCTCTGCAAACAATTTGAAAACATAACTGATTAAGATTATTATATTGTAGACCAGAAAAATTACGTATAACTATTGATAATTCGTATTATCTATAAGCCAATAGCAGTGTAACTTAAAACTACAAGTATACCGACTTGAGATACTCTTCAATATGCTCATCTAAAAGAAACTCAGTTGTTGAAGGACATTTTATTGCAGAAGAGGACAAAATGCCATCTTGATAGATCAATAATATCTCGTCCCCTTATAATGCTTCTGGAGCATAGAGTTAACTCAATATTAATTTAATTATTAGTCAGGACCAGGATATCTTTCAGGTTTCTAAACTTTCTGAATCTTAGTTTACAAGCAATGAAAGAGGAGGAATGTTCAGGCCTTAAAGCAGAACTCTTGCAGAATCTCATCTGTCCAGTCTTATGAAATACCGGAAGGGAAGGCCTGTCTTCAAATGCATGCCATTGTTACATGTAATGAAAATGGAGGAAACATTCTGTCATTTCTGTAAGCAAAAGATGATGTGCTCAAAACTTCACGATATTTTGTTAAGAAAGGAAACTGAAGAAAAAGAAACTGCACACATGCACATTGTATACTTTTTAGTGGTTTCAAGCATAATCAGATCCCTTAATTGAGAATTTGAAAATTTTCCACATTACAGTCCTCACAACATCATCCATGAATTCGTTGTGTTCATGCAGGAAAATATGAATTTACATTGATGGGAGATGTGGGATAAAACTTGTTTATTCAATGAAGCCATTGATACAATGAGATAGATGCCCTTTTATCCATATCTTTAATAATTGGACTCCTCATTTTCCCTAACTTGATTGTATAACTTTGTGTATACACAAGAATAAGAGAACACTATTAAGAACATTAAAGTGCATGCATAAGGGCAAAGACACCCTGTTACCCACCATTTTGTGGGTAGTATCCCCAGGAGAAATTTTTTCTCCAAGATGGTCTCAGCCGGCCCAGCAACCCCTTGCAGCCACCAACTTGTTCACCGTGCCATTTTATCCACCACCTGAGCAAGCCATGTGGTCCCTCACCCATCTGCCATGATCGTGTGTTTGAAGGTGGGTGTCCCGAATCTAAAGGTATGCCTTGTCATTCGGAAATTGAGTATTGTAGTTTGCTTACCATTGACACTTCTAGGCATGGATTAACAGGGGGATTCTGCGGAAAGAATGGGCTAGGTCTTTGCTTTTGTCCCCTAGAGCATTTTTAGGAATTAACCTTGGATTCTAGTCCCATGGGGTTTCTTTTATTGACCATTTGGTTCCAGGGATGGTATTTCACAAGAAACCCCGGTTTTGGTTTCGTGGTCCCGCTCCCTTATCCACTTATATCACCCTCTTTCCATTCATTTTTACCCCATTCATCATTTCTCCCACCCGGGTCCACATTCCTCCATTGGGTCCACATAGGGTTAACATGCCCCTTCTCCTTGCCCACACCCTGGGTCATGGCCAGGAATGAAGCCCAAAGGTTCATGCAATTAAAAAAAAAAACAAAGATAAGCATATATGGCCATATTCAACAAGAAAATATACCACAAAATGTAAAAGATGGTCAGGACAAACATATTTAGCACATGGGAAAAAACCAATACATGAGCTCTATCCCATAATCATGGCCATCACCCTGGTTCCTACAAGTTCTATGAGCTTTCTTCATCATATAGGAACCCATGATTGTCCCAACCCCTAGTGGGCGATGAACCGCCCTACCTTAAAGGGGGGACTTCACTGCTATATCTTATACATCATCCTCTAACCCCTTGAAGCCCGAACAATTAATAAAAGAAAATTATGAAAAGGCAAAAGGCATATAAAGAAGGGTGGAAAAATTAGGGCCAGGGCACCTCATGTACCATGATTGCTCCTTCCTACACATTATAAACCCAAGTGTGGGCTTCCCTCTTATTAGCTACCCTTGTATCCCAATATGTGACTTAGGGTTGCCCCTTCTCATCCCCTACTCCATTCACATATCCAGTGTTGCGGGGGAGCGCCTCCCCCCCCTCGATCCCACTCCCAATCTGCACTCCGGGCAGAAGCGAGTCAGGGGCGCACTCCTGAAAAAAGGAGTGATTTTAGGAGCGCACTCCCTAAAAAAAATGCTCCCTGCCTTTTCAGGAGCATTTTGCATTTTTTGCAAATTTTGTTTTGCAATGATGTTCCAAATGCAGTGTTTTTTCAAAGAAACAAATAAGTTTTGAGTGGGGCAACTTAATGATCAAATCTATGGCCCTAGTATTGATATGCGATTCATGGTAATGTTAAATTCTTAAAGTAAAAGTGACATTCTCCTTAATCTTCATTTTCATCATTTTACGTAAATTTTTAACATTACCATGAAATGACTCAGGATGTTTGAGAGTGGATCTGACCTCATTGGATTTCATATGGAGAAAGTAGAATTTTAGATTTCATTCAAAATCCCGCGGACTTATCAGTTTTTCAGGATTGCAATGTTTCCATTGAATTTTGTCATGTATTAGGGTATGGAACTCACATTTAATCAAGAGCACCAATCCGTCTATGTACTTTGATGTTAGTTACATTGGTTGTCAAACTCCTCTATCATGACCCTCCTAAAAATGTACGCATCACCCAAACAAAATCTTCACTTGACATGCTATGCTTTTTCTATCTTATGTTAATGCTTAGAAGGTGATATCATTGACAAAGATCCCTATACAAATACAGAGGTAATTGTTAAAATTTCTGTTTTCCCACCCTGGTTTTCAGTTTCTCCTTATTTCTCCCATGTAGTTAAATGTCCTTTCCCATAACCATACATTCAACAAGCTGGAAAAAATAAATTTGCTGAAAACACAAATTCTAGAAAATTTACAGAATGCTGGAATTGCAGAAATAAAAATCAGCAGTAATAAACAACCATTAAAACACTGATATTTTTGGTCAACGTGACCCTGGAAAAACCCCCTACAACTCTTGGGGAAAACCAGTTTGAGAGCTCTTCTTTATTTCTGAAAAATGTCTTTTTACAGCAAGAAAATTTCAGCAAAAAATTACAGCAAAATAATTTTTTCAGCAAGCAAACTTATCCGTTTTCAGCCCAACGAACCACCTGGAAACTTCTCAGTTTTCAGCAAAAAAATCAACTTTTTCTGCTTGTTCTTACTGCTGTTCTGCTTGTCTTTCTGCTGTTCTAATTTTGCTGAAGAGCTGCCTGGTATGTGTGCCAAACTGCTGCCTCTTTCTCCTTCTTGTCCAGAAATCTCCCTTGCTCTCTTGCTCTCCTTCTCCCAATCTGCTCATGAAAGAATTGAATGATCTTTTCCTCCTTTTCCTCCTTTAATATAACTCCAAGTGACTTTTGGGTGATCCAAGTGACTTTTGAGTGATCTCTAAATCCAATGGCTGAAATAGATTTAGATCAATGGCTGAGATTAAATGCACATTTAAATCTCACTTTCTATTTTTTAATTCACCCACTTCAATAAAGACCCACGTAGTCATTTATTTCCAAAGTCACTTTTCCTTTCTAATTTTTCATTGACTTTATAAAAGTCACTTTAAAATTAGACTTAGTAACTTTATCACTTAAAGTCACTTTTAAATTAGAATTTAACTTTATAAAAATTATAAAGTTACTTTAGGAGAAAAATTAAAATCTTTTGGACACTTTTCCCTAGGCCAAAGATCAAAGCCTAAGGGAACCACCTGTCTTCCGGTACCAAATTTCAACAGTAATGACAAAGATACTTCTGGATATTAATGCTTAGAGGGTGATATTAATGACAAAGATCCTGATTTTCCAACAAGATTAAAAAATTAGACATTTCTCGTGGTGGCAAGAGGCCCAAGCATAAGCAATAGATAATAGATTTACTTGTCTTTTCTAGTTTCTACTAGTTTTTATGATATTTTTTTAAGCAATATATGACAATTTAAGTTTGAAGTTGGCTATTATAACTCATTACTAATGAATTATGAATATGATGCTTCATGAAAGTTGAAAGTTGTTTCATTTCATTTTATAACATTTCATTTCATGTTAGATATTATTTGTTGTAATGGTTACACTTAGCTTACAAGGACAACTTTGGTGATCAATGATGATAAATGTTATATATTGAATTTTGAAAGCTTGAAACTTTAAAATTGATGAATCATGAGACTCAATATGTTGTATGTTACTGTGTTACTAACTTGTGGACATGGTTGATGAAGATTATAACTTCTAGATGATTGTTGTTATATAGTTCAATCTATGTTTTCTTATGTTTTTTTATAACTAATTCATCATTCTACATGTTTTTGTTGACATATATGTATCAAAATATAAAAATATATATATATTATATAAAAAAAACTCTGAGATTCGCTTCCAAACCGGGGGATTCTGAAAATGTCGCTCCCGCACCTGTTTTCGCTCTCGCTCCCCGCTTGCGCTCCTGCTCCGAAGTAACACTGCACATATCTATCACATGCCACCACCTCTTCAAGGGTGTACCTTGACTATATTATCCCTTTAGAAGTAGCAACCACCCAATGGGATTATTGGTTAACCCCATTTGGAGTTTAGGAGACATTGGCACATCCCGAAGCACATTATGGAAGGGCATGGAAGGGCAGACCATTATGAAGTCCCACCTATGGTCCATGATTAGGTAAGCTCATTTACTCAATTTCTTTAATGACTTGTTGTACTGGAAGGATAGGGGACGCATTGGATCTTGTTAAGTTAGGTATGTTCTATGTAACAGTTTACTTCTTTTTCTTATTATATTCCACAGAGTAGCAATCACATGTACATAAAGTAAAGTGCAGATAGAACATTAAACGATTGACAAAAAAAAGCCAAGACAAGAGACACAAGATG
>APFE031035799.1:253105-301463 GCA_000404065.3 Pinus taeda | reverse complement strand
ACTAACCAAGAAGTTTAAAAGGCTTCCCCCCTTTTGGTCAGTCCAACCATCGGACATAATAGTGCATCCTGTTTTTGCCCATGATGCCCTAAACTCCTCCAATCTTTGGGTGCAGTCACGCTTTTGATCTTGAAGAATCCGGCCTCTGAAATCATGATAAGAAGGGATTTTGTACCCCGGGCCAACAATGGCAATAGCATCAACAACAGCAGGTTGGAAAAATGGATTATTCCTTACAATGCTGAAAGGAATATCACTCCAGAGGAGAAATTTTGCTAGCAAGTTGTCAGCTTCTTCTTTCTCGGTTCTTTTTAGCATTGAACCGATAGATGGCTGTGAACCAGGTGTGGTTCGAGGAACAAAAAATGATGATGCAGCTACCGGATTGACTGATGCTGCAGTAGAACCAGCGCCACTTGGCCCACTTCCTTCAGTTGACCTTTTTAGTTGCCTTTTCAGTTCTTCTTTGGCCTCTCTAGTCTGCTCTAATTCTCCCAGTGCTCTCATGGCTCTTTGGATAAGTTCAACAGTTGTATTTGTACAAGGCCCCACATCATGCCCAGGGATTTGTGCAAGGTGATACTTCAACCTATACACCCCGCCGCTTATATCCTTTCCACACAACTTGCAAGTCAAGTTTTGTCTATCATTCGGAGCATTAGGCACACCATATTCCCAAAAAGGATCCAATTTCCTTGGCATGTTTGTTTTTGAACTTTGAAGTTGCAAACCTATGGGAAAAATTAATAAGGATTAGGAAATATGAATTTAGGATTACAATTTAGCATTTGACAAGTTACAAATTTCCAGAATCCAAAGTTCCAAACCCAAGTTACCCAACCAAATGGCAAATGCCAAAAACAATGAAAAAACATAAACAATGTTTAAAAAAATGAAAACAAAAAAAAAATTGGTTCCGATAGCCATACCAAGTTACCCATCCCAAATCAATGAAGAAATACAAAAAATTATTTAAAAACAATGAAAACAAAAGAAAAATGGTGCCCATATGAAGTTTCTCAACCAAAAACAATTAAAAACATAGAAAAACAATGTTTTTAAACCATGAAAACAAAAAAAATTTAACCTACATACCGTTTCTACCGTGTAATCGGTGGTCTCCTCTTGAAATTGTCCTCTAACCACTTGGATTCGGGCACAAACCCTCCTAGCTGCTCTCTCCTAGCTCTTCTCCTCCTTCCGTGCACGCCCAAATGACCAAAATAAAATATATTTTTTCATTATAAATCGCGCTGCCGAGGGGACCCACGACTTTTTTTTTTTTTTTTTTTTTTTTTTTTTTTTTTTTTTTTTTTTTTTTTTTGCAAAAAAAAATCGCGATTTTTTCGGATAAAACGCGCAATAAAATCGGCGAGGTGATTAAAGCGCAATTTTTTCAAAAAAGCGCGATTAAACACTGCCTGTGACCTCCCAATAGCAGAGGTGGTTAACAATGGTGATTCGACCAATTGAGCTAACCCGCGGGCTTGCTGCTAATTTTTTGTTATTACAAAAAGGTCTAAAATTCTGGATATTTGCTTAAAGGTATTTAAAAAACTCGTAAGGGAATTTTGAAGGCTATGGCCACTTTTCAAATTCCAAAACAAAATAACAATGCATTTTCTTACTTTTTATTTTTTCCTGTAGAAATATCTTTATATTTTACTGGGAGAATATACATTTTTCTGTCTACCTGGGACTAATCAGACAGGGTTCAAAGCCATGACAGCAATATACTTGATTAGAGCTTAACATGTTACTCATGGGAATTGATCCTAGGTGGGCAGGATACCAATCATTCTGCCCAACCACTTTAGATAAACCCAATTGACGTATTTTATTTACATTTTTGTGAATGATTATTAAAAGGACTTTAATGAGTTATGTTGCCTCAATATTTCTGATCCATAGCACTAAGTAAATAAAGCAATATCTTGTAAAAACATTTCTTATTCTGGAAGTTAATTTATCATGCCTAGAGAAGATAAGCATATATATAGCTTTGTAAGTGTTCAGGGATGAGTTATTTTGCCAGTGTTTTGTTACCACAGGTTCGACCAGTAGTTGAGACAGGATATGAGAATTTATTGCTTGTACGTCTGTTATTGGAATTGAAGAAACCCATGATCCAAAAGTCTTCGGTAAGGATTATGTCTACATGATTGCGTTACTTGATGTACTTTGGTTTTCTTGTTTGCATGTCCATGCCCTTTTTATCATCCTTGTGCTTAGCGTTACCACATGTTGCTTTCAGATTATAGTGGATTATTTGAAATACATGTTTGTCAATTTGATTTAGAGTGGTTCACAGATAATACCAATACAATATCTAACAACAATATAGTGAAAAGGTTGTACCTGGATTAACTGTAGAAAGAATACTGGAGAACTGGTCAAAGCTGAAACCTGTTATACTCACTGAGTGGGGTGAAAGCAGTGAAGAACTAGTAGAGCTTTTTGGAAAAGTCAGGGATGAATGGTTGGAACACGATCTCTCAGGCTGGATTGGAGCTAACAGGTCTGACAGCTGAAATGTTTCCCTTGTGAAATTTGTCTCTCTAGTCCAAATTCTCTGCTTTTGGTTGTTTGTTTCTTTTCATTTTAGTTGTATTCATTGCATGCCTTGTACTAAACAGGTCGTAAACACAAATGTTTAAAAGAGCAGACATACAAATTTGTTTCTCTAGTCTAAATTCTCTTCTTTTGGTTGTTTGTTTCTTTTTATTTTAGTTGTATCCATTAGTTGTGTTGCACTAAACAGATCATCAACACAAATGTTCAAAAGAGCAGACATGAAAATGATATAAACTGCACTATAAGGCTGCAAATATCTATTCCGTACTGTATAATTTTTTTTTTTTTTTTTTTGTTCTCCATCCCTAATCCCCTGCAATTTGAGGCTTGATGTTAAAAGTTAACTGTCTTCATCTTTTGATCTCATTGCTTCTCCTTGAAGTTAAGGTGATTTTAAGAGCTTTTTCTAGGTTTAACAAGCTCACTTTTTAATTTTTTTTTTAGGGAGGTGTTCTGACATCCTTAATTAACACAATGATCTATCTTTCAGCAGATAAAATTATGGTAGGGTAAGAATATATTCAGGAACCTTGTTGGAAATGTTGAAGAGTCATCCTCTTTGTGCAATTTGCCCAATTACCTCTAGCATATTCAATTTTTATGTTGAAAGCCCTACCCAACGAAGTGAGACACATGGAGATAATGATGCATTCACACTTGACATTTTGTTACTTTAGTTATGATCAAACATTATGAGGTCTTTGTAGTGGTCAACTTGATAAAACAATTCAATCCACTCACTAGGGTCGGTGATCTTGAGTATTTTCTCAGCCTTGTGTGTAGCCCAACTATTTGATGTATCAGGCTAGTAGTGATTGGCAGTGGTTGGTCGATCTAGAGGATTTTGTCATGGAATCGACTTATGACGAACTCTGTGGCCTCTTCTTTCCAACCCCCAAAATCATCAAGTTGTGGGGCACCCAACTTGTTCCAAATGTGAGCTCTAACAATAATTACAGTTTCTTTTTCCCAGTTGCTGGCCACCAGTCCTTAACTGGTGAAATTTAGGCTTTAGCGAGTATTACATAGATGTAATGTATGAAAAATTTCTCTTCCATGTTCTTTTATGCTCTTGGCTTCTTTGTGTCCATTTTCTTTTTTCTTATAGAAATTCCTTGAGAGCAACAAAAGGGTATCAGTCACAGAACAAATGGTTGGCTCAGTGTTGGCCACTTTGTAGGGACTACGAGGGAGTGAGTTAGGAGAGGCTAGGTGGCACCTGTATCATCATACACGGGTTATCCCCCCAAAAAAAATCTAACAGTTGTCACAAATGGTCCATCTTCATCTGAATTTTTCATGAGTACACTATTCTGTAGCATAAATTAGTGTGTTATCATACCATAAGAAAGTATGGGCAAATTCACTATATGAAGTAAAACATGAAGAATTTCAACCTCCACTCCAGTTATCAGTTTTCTTTATCACTCCATGCATTTAGTTTTAAATCCAAGCATAATAAAAATTCTAAAATCTGGAAATGACAATATTTTTTGTAAACACAAATTTAGAGATTTCACAACTGCTGAAATTGCAGAAATAAAACACAACAAAATTATGATAGCCACGCATAAAATAACATAGTGATTTTTGGTCAATGTGACCCTAGAAAAAACCCCCTACAACTCTCGGGGAAAACCAGTTTGAGAGCTCTTCTTTATTTTTGAAAAATGTTTTTACAGAGAAATTGAAATACATAGTAAAAATTCCAGCAACTACAAATTACAACTTATCTCGATTTTCGTGCTTGAACTTCGGCTCGAAAATCTCGCCAATCAATGAACTGCCAAAACAATTTTTTTTCCAGCAATAAAACAACATTAAATGCTGTATGACCCGCCTAAAAAATCGTGCCCAAAACCTGCTATACAGACTGTATAGACCGTACGGATTTTAGTATTATGAGTCATGACTGCTTCAAAAATCATGCCCAAAACCTGCCTCGAAATTTGTGCCCTTGCTGGTGATCCTCTCCCTCAATTTCTGTGCCTTTCCCCGGCTGTATGGTTTTGCCTTGGGATGCGTGTCAATAAATGCTGCTACACAGATTTGCTGAAATGTCTTCTTGCTGCTCTCCTTCACTTCCTCACTGTTCAAAATTTTTCTCCTTGCTCTCGCTTCTCTTTCTCTCAAATTCTCATGAAAGAATGAATTAATTTTTTTCTCCTCTTCTCCTTTTATTCTCTAAATGACCTTTTGGGTTACCCTAAGATCTAATGGCTGAGATTCATTTAGATCTAGGGATGAGAATAAATGTGCATTTAATTCTCACTTTATATTTTTAACCAGTGTTGTGAAAATCGCGATAAAATGAAATAATTGCGGTTTTTTCGTTGTCCCGATAAAATTGCGATAACTATATGAAATAATCGCCGGAAATTTTTTTGGTCGATTTTTATTGAATTTATCGCGATAAATTGAAATAATCGCGATAGTTTCGTTTTTATCGCGATAAAAATTGAAATAATCGCCGCGGGTCGCGGCAACGGGGTTTTATAACGACTTTTGGGTTTTTTAATCAGCTCATTTGGACAGTCACGCGCGGAGGGCAGAGGAGAGCTAGGAGACCAAGCTGGAGAGGGTTTTTAGCCAAGTCTAAGTGCTTAGAGGAGAAAATCAAGAGGAGACCACCGATTTCTCCATAGAAACGGTATGTGGATTAATTTTTTTTTTTTTTTTTCATTGTTTTTATATGTTTTCATTGTTTTTGGTTTGGTAACTTGGTATGGGCACCGTTTTTCTTTTGTTTTCATTGTTTTTGAAGATTTTTTTGTATTTCTTCATTGTTTTTGGTTGGGTAACTTGGTATGACTATGGGAACCAATTTTTTTGTTTGTTTTTTGTTTTCATTGTTTTTAAACATTGTTTATGTTTTTTTCATTGTTTTTTCCATTTGGTTGGGTAACTTGGGTTTGGAATGGTTGGGTAATTTGTGTTTGAAACTTTGAACTTTGGAATGGTTGTTTTAGGTTGGGTAACTTGGATTTTCATCGTACAATGTAAAAATAAAAAATAAAAATACTAAATTGTAATTTGTAAATTTGTAACTTGTAATTTTGTAAATGCTAAATTGTAATTTTTATTTTCCCATAGGTTCACAATTGCACCAAAACAGTGAAACACCATTCCAGACTTCAAGTTTGCAAATTCAAAGTTAAAAAACGAACATGCCAAGGAAATTGGATCCTTTCATAGACTAAAATTGAGTTGCAAGTTGTGTGGCCACCCTATGTCCGGGGGGGTGTATAGGTTGAATTTTCACCTTGCAAAAATCCCTAGAAAAGATGTGGGGCCATGTAAAAATACAACTCCTGAACTTATCCAAAGAGCCCTGAGAGCATTGGAAACTTTAGAGCAGACTAGAGAGGCCAAGGAAGAACTCAAAAGGTCAGCTGAAGGAAGTGGGCCAAGTGGCACTGGTTCTACTGCAGCATCGCCATCAACCAATCCGATAGTTGCATCATCATTTTTTGTTCCTCGAACCACACCTGGTTCACAACCATCTATCGGTTCAATGCTAAAAAGAACTGAGAAAGAACAAGCTGACAAGTTGCTGGCAAAATTTCTCCTCTGGAGTGATATTCCTTCCAACATTGTAAGGAATAATCCGTTTTTCCAACCTGCTGTTGATGCTATTGCCATTGTTGGCCCAGGGTACAAAATCCCTTCTTATCATGATTTCAGAGGCCGAATTCTTCAAAATGAAAAGCGTGATTGCACCCAAAGATTGGAGGATTTTAGGGCATCATGGGCACAAATAGGTTGCACTGTTATGTCAGATGGTTGGACTGACCAAAAGGGGAGAACCCTTATAAATTTCTTGGTTAGTTGTCCCAAGGGGACTATGTTTATCAAATCTCTTGATGCATCTGCACAAATCAAAGATGCAAAAACTTTATGTGATTTGCTAGATTTGTTTATTTTGGAGGTGGGTGAACAAAATGTTGTCCAAGTCATAACGGACAATGCTACAAATTATGTTGCTGCTGGCAGGATGCTTATGGATAGGCATCCTACTTTATTTTGGACACCTTGTGCTGCACACTGTATTGATGATGTTGGAGGAACATAGGAAATCCCTTTGTCAAAGATATTGTTGATTCATCCAAAAGCATTACAAAATTTATATATAACCATACATCTGTGCTTAGCTTGATGAGAAAATTCACCAACAACAAAGAGTTGGTGCACCCCGCCATTACACGATTTGCCACTAGTTTCATATCTCTTCAATCCCTCTTAAATTCTATGTGGGATGTGAAGAGAATGTTTCTTTCAGAGGAGTGGCATGCTTTGTCAATGAGCCACAAACCAGAGGGAGACGCCGTATGCAGACTGGTTTCATACCAGGAAGACTTTTGGGCAGGAGTGCAGGAGGTGTGCGTCGTTACTGAACCTTTGGTAAAGGTTCTTCGGTTGCTTGATGGTGAGAAGCCTGCAATGGGCTATTTGTGTGAAGCCATGGACAGGGCCAAAGAAGCCATTCAGGCCTACTATGATGATAAGGGAGATGATGGGTTTCAGAAACAACTCCTCCTATGGGGAGTGATTGATGAGTGATGGAACAACACACTCCATCGTCCCATTCGTGCTGCTGGGCTTTTCCTGAACCCTGCATTTTCTTATGCATGTGGGTTTGATTTTGATGCTGAGATCATGGATGGATTCTTATCCTGTGTCCATAAGATGGTGTGATCTCCAAAACAATGTATAGAGATCTCTAAACAAATTGAGACATATAGGATGGCAGGTGGCACATTTGGCTTTGAGATGGCTGTCAATGATAGGATGATTAAAATGCCAGGTATTTTTTAGTTTGTAACTTGGTTTCAATTTCATTGTCTCTTCAAAATTCTTTTTCTTATGTTTATTTAAATTTTATTTGTAAATTTTGTTGTAGATGCATGGTGGAAATGTATGGTGGCAGGGTACCCCTTCTGCCAAAAGCTTGCCATTTCGCATCCTCAGTCAAACATGTAGCTCCTCAGCGATGTGAGCGCAACTGGAGTGTATTTGAAATACAACAACAAGTAACGCAAAGGTTTAACACTTACATTTAAAATATTGCAAAATTTTTCCAAATAAATTTTTGAATTCATTAAACAATATTTTTTTTATAATTATTAATTATTATTTCATGATCTTTGTACAGGTTGGAGTCCCAGCGACTTAATGACATGGTTTACGTCTACTACAATCTTTGATTGTGGGTGAGGCAACTTGAAAGGACACCTGATGTGGATGCCATCTCATTGGATGGGATTGACACCACTGCTGCATGGAGGGTTGAGGCCGAGAGGTCTCTCATGGAGTTTGCTGATGATTGGTTAGTGTAGGATGTAGTGGAGGGGGAGGAGGAGGAGCAGGAGGAGGAGTAGGTGGAGGAGGAGTAGGAGTAGGTGGAGGAGGAGGAGGAACAGGAGAAGGAGGTGACACCACCTACCTGGGCTACCACTGCCACCAGTAGAGGATGTGGTCTACCTCCTATACCTCCTACTTCTAGTTCTTCAGCTTCTAGAGCACATCAGACTCCACTGCCATCTCCACCAGCACGAGCACGAGCATCTACATCTAGAGGGAAAGCGAAACGGAAAGGGAAAGTTGTGGCATTTTCTCGCAAGAGGGGTAGAGAAAATCAATAGGATTAGACTTTTATTTTATTGTATATGACATTATGACATGATGAGATACACTATCATATTTTTTGTTGATATTTTGAGGCTGAGTTGGGACTCGGGAGTCAGGATTTACTATTCAGGACATGATTCAATGTTATGTGTGATTTTAGCTCTAGAAATGATATTAAACATCTTATATATTAGTTTTTTTATCATATTTATGTGTCAATGTATTTATTTTATGTTGTAGATGGTTTAGAGGTTAAAAAAATTGAAAAAAAAAGAAAAAAAATGAATATTTTTGTACTAAACGATTATTTCCCGATAATTTCCGATAATTCCGATTTTTTCCGATTTTTTCCTCGCTCCGATATTATCCCGATAACGATTAATGCAACATTGTTTTTAACTCACCCACTTAAATAAAGACCCACTTAGCCTTTTATTTCCGTAGTCACTTTTTCACTTTCTAATTTTTCATTGACTTTAATAAAGTCACCTTTAAATTAGAATGTAACTTTACCACTTATAAAGTCACTTTTAAATTAAATTGATTTTACCACTTATAAAGTCACTTTAGGAGAAAAGTACAAATAAATTTGGACACTTTTCCCTAGGCCAAAGATCAAAGCCTTAGGGAACCACTTGTCCTCTGGTACCCAAATTTTAACACTCCCTCCTACCGAAGAAAGTGTTCCTCACCACTCCCATCTTGTCTCTGAAGTAGACATGCTTGCCTTGTGGTAAGGCTTTGGTGAAAATGTCTGCTACCTGCTCATTTGTGGAAATGTACTCAAGCTTGATAGCTCCCTTTTGGACATAGTCTTTAATGAAGTGATACTTGATCTCAATATGCTTTGACTTGTCATGAAAAACTAGATTCTCCGTGAGTTTGATGCAACTCTGATTATCACAATAAATTACTAAAGGTCTCAATGCCTGGCCAAATAGACCAAACCACATGTTGTGAAGCCATATGGCCTCACAACTAGCCAAACTAGCAACCATATACTCTGCCTCAGCTGACCTCAAAGCAACTGATTGTTGTTTCCAGCTAATCCACGACACAACTACCAAACCCAACCAAAAATAGCACCCGAAAGTACTCTTCCTATTTGAAGCACAACCTGCCCAATTTGAATCTGTGTACCCTGCTAGTCTCACTCCATCACCCTGTCTATAATCTAGACCAAAATCCATAGTCCTCTGCAAGTAATGAAGAATTTGTTTTGCAACCACCCAGTGCACTCTCCCGGGCTCACACATGCACTGACTCATAGTGTTAACTGCAAAACATATATCTGGTCGTGTTGACCAAATACATCAATTTACCAATCAACTGTCTGTATAGAGTAGGATCCACCAACTCGAAATCAGAAGCATGAAGCTTTTTCTAGTTAGTGATCATAGGTGTAGACATGGATTTGCAGTCCTCCATGTGAAATCTGCTAAGAATATCCACAATGTACTTCCCTCGTCCCAGGAAGAAATGCCCCTCCTCCAATCCCAGAAAATAATGCATCAAGCCGATATTCTCAATTGCAAACTCTGAAGCAAGATCTCTCTTGCAACCCTCAATGTGTCTCTCTGCACTAGTGATGATCAAGTCATCAACATACAACACCAGAATGAGAGGCTCCTCACCCACCACAATGAAGTATTGGCTCGGACCAGCCTCACTCTTTGTGAAACCCAACTACTGCAAGTATGTATCAATCCTCGAGTACCAAGCTCTAGGAGCTTGCTTCAGGCCATAGAGTGCCTTTTTCAGTGTGCATACATGGGACTCCTTCCCATGCACCTCAAAGCCCTGCGGCTGCTCAATATAAACCTTCTCCTGAATGAAGCCATTGAGAAATGCAGTCTTCACATCCATCTGTTGGATCTTCTAACCCATCTTTGCTGCAATTGATATAATGGAGCGAGTAGATGTATACCGAGCTACAGGAGCGAAGGTCTCCTCATAGTCAACTCCCTCTACCTATGAGAACCCTCTCGCCACAAATCAAGCCTTGAACTTCTCGATGCTACCATCTGCAATATGCTTTATCTTGTAGAGTCATCTGGAAGTGACAACTGATTTACCTTCAAGCCTTGACACTACCTCCCAAACATTGTTCTTCATAATAGAAGAATACTCCTCCATCATGGCCTTTCTCTAGACCTGCTGGCTGGCTTCCTCCTCATAACTAGAAGGCTCAGAGTCAACAATGCTTGTTACCAATGCCATGTAACTACAAAACCACTCAGGTGGTTTACTCTCTCTAACCTGTCTCTTTGGCCCAGCGACTGATGTGGCCTCGCTCAAGGTATCTTGAAGCCACTTGGGCTTCCTCTTCCCTGAGCATACTTTCCCACCGGAGTGAAAGAATCCTCATCATCATCAGAAGCCTGAACTCCTGAAGGCCTGCCAACTGACCTCATGCCTGAATCTGTGCCTGTAGATGCTGAAGTACTGTGTGAATTGTCCATTAGTGGACTACCCTGTGAATTGCTCTGCGGATTGCCTTGCATGCTGCCTGAAGAACTACCTACCTGACGCTGAGAGCCACTGCTCACTGATGGACCTGAAACTGTAATCGATGTGCCTTCTAATCCCTGACCACTGGATCCCTATGACTGACTCAGCTGCTCTTGAGGGTCTACTGACTCTGGATACTCTAACTCTCGTGACCTCCTGAAAGCTCTCTACTCCTCGAACTTCACATCTTGCTTGACAACCACTTTCCTCTGCGTAGAAATATAAATCCGATAAGCTTTCGAGGTCTCGCTATAACCCACAAAGATGCCCTTGTCTGCAGTGGGCTCTAACTTGGTCCTGTTCTCCTTGGGGACATAAGAATATGTAAGGCACTCAAAGATATGAAAGTGCCCAACATCAGGCTTCTTCCCAGAAAAAGCCTCCTCCAGAGTCACATTCCCCAAGGCACGATGTGGACTCTTGTTTTGCAAGTACACAACAGTGTTGCAGACTTCTGCCCACAAAAATAAAGGTAACCCCTGATCATGGAGCATGGCTTTGGCAGCCCCTATAATGGATATGTTCTTTCTCTCTGCAACCCCATTCTGCTAGGGGTTGTAAGGAACTGTGAACTCTCTCCTAATGCCTGCCTCAACACAAAAATTAACAAACTCACCAAGGGTATACTCCCCTCCATTGTCCGACCTGAGGACCTTGATCTTCCTACTTGTCTAGGTCTCAACAAGAGCTTTGAACTCTTGAAATTGCTTGAAGACCTCACTCTTGGTCTTCAAGAAATAAATCCAGGTCTTCATGGAGTGGTCATCAATGAATAAAACATAGTACTCTTAGGCACTCAAGGATGCGTGAGACATCCGACCACTCACATCGGTATGAATCAAGTCAACGATCCTGGTTGCTTTGCTGTCACTGCTGAGAAAAGGGGATCTGGCAAACTTTTCCATAACACATCCTCTGCATGCATCGAGGTGATCAAAATTGAAATCTGGCACACCAGTGGTGATCTCCCGTAATGTACTCAAGGCCCCATGATACATGTGCCCCATCCTGCGGTGCTAGATCTCACACAACTTTGAACTGCTAGATCTGTTGTTGGTCCTGTCTCAGGTGCTGCTACTCAATGCCATCAGGGGCTGGAATGAGAACTTGTACACCTTGGCATGGCGCACACCAATCATTCTAGTTGAAGAAGCTGGAGTTCCCCTAGGATATATAAGCACTTGCTGGAGTTCCCCTAAACAACACATCATACCCTATGTCCTCAAGTGCTGAGACAGATATCAGGTTCTTCTTCATTCCAGGCACATATAGAACATATGACACTTTCAAGGGAGGTTTGGGTCCTCTATCAAATGTCAATGTCCCCACATCAATTGCTCTAACTACGCTGTCATCACCAAGTACTACCTCCATATCAGTATCATCCTCTGAAAGCTCTGAGCAGTACTCTCTGACTCCTGTCATGTGGCGAGAAACGCCACTGTCAACATACCAAATGCTAGAAGATGCTCTGCTAGTAGTGGAGAGTGCACACTCCATCTGAACCTGTATGGCAGGTGATCCTGCACTAGTGGCCTCACAAGCTATGAACTCAAACTCCCGATCAAAGCTCTCTGAGAAGCTCTCTATCTCTGCATAAGCTACCATGGGTTTGTCTCTCCCTTTCTTGTTCTTCTTCTCTGGACACACAACAACATAGTGTCCCAACGTTTGACAATTCCAACATTTGACTTTGGAATAGTCCTTCTCCTTGTTCTGCTGCTTACCTTTACCTTTGTCTTTGTCTCCATTGTTGGAAGCTTGCTTCTTTACTCTGCCCTTATTGCCTCTTGCTAACAATGCCACATTGTCATCCTCCTCCACCTGTTTGGCTGCCCCAAGATGGTTCTTTCTGATCTCATTCTGAATTCAATCATCCCACAACCTCTCCCAATCGGGAAGGTTTTCCCATGCAACAATGCCATCCACAAAATTCTCCCAAGTCTTGGGAAGACCATTCAAAGCAATCCTCACCAACTCAGTGGGTGCAATGATCTCACCTACGACTGCCAACTCATCTCTCACTGAAGTGATCTTTGTGAGGTATGCTGTAGCATTGTCTGTCTTATCCATTTTAATGGCCTTCAGGTTCTCTTTTAGGACCATTTTTTTGTTTTCATTTGAGCTCTGGTAAAGACTGGTCAAGGTTGTGCACATCTCACATGCATAAGTCTTTCCTCCCACATGAGGAATGACATGATCTTTGAATCCTTCCAAAATCAATATTTTTTGCCTTAACATTCATTTTGTTAAATTCTGCCAACTGTACAGGGTCAGTAGGTACTGCTACTGGGTTCTGTGTGGTATTTACCATAATGCCTTAGACTTTTGCTTCCTCAAAGATGCTTTGGATTCTCTACTTCCATGCACTGTAGTTGTTTTGCTCATCCAACTTGTCTTCAACTCTTAAACCCAAAGACATGTTTCATTGTCCTACCAAACTGAAATTTTCAAATCTGTGGTAAAGGTTTATGTTTTCTGTGTAAAAATCACTGTTGATAATATCGGCGATATATCGGCGATATTCGAAAATATCGCGATATTTTCGGCAAAACAATATATCGCCGAGAAAATATCGCGATATTTTCTGTTTTGAAAATATCGGCAAATATCGGCAAATATCGGAAAATATCGGCAAAATATTGGCTATATTTAAAAATTTGAAAAAATTATTTTTTATGCTTGCTGATATTTGCCGATAAGATATTTTCTGGACCCTCGCCGATATTTTCCCGATACCGATATTATCAACACTGGTAAAAATCAACTTGTTGTAATTTTCAGTTTGCTATCCCAAACTGCACTTTTCAACCAACCAAACTTTGATACCGTGAAGAATTTCAACCCCCACTCCGGTTATTAGTTTTCTTTATCACTCCATGCATTTAGTTTTTAAATCCAAGCATGATAAAATTCTAAAATATGGAAATAACAATATTTTTTGAAAACACAAATTTAGAGATTTCACAACTGATGAAATTGCAGAAATAAAACACAGCGAAATTATGACAGCCACACACAGAAAATCACTGTGATTTTTGGTCAATATGACCTTGGAAAAAACCCCTACAACTCTTGGGGAAAACTAGTTTGAGAGCTCTTCTTTATTTTTGAAAACTGCTTTTACAGAGAAATTGAAATACACAGTAAAAATTTCAGCAACCACACATTACAACTTATCTCAATTTTCGTGTCTGAACTCCACCTCGAAAATTGTGCCAATCGGCAAACTACCAAAACATAAATTTTTCCAGCAATAAAACAACATCAAATGTTGTATGGCCTGCCTCAGAAATCGTGCCCGAAACCTGTTGTACACACTGTACGAACTGTATGGATTTCATCAGTATGTTTGCTTTGAAAATCGTGCCCAAAACTTTCCTTGAAATTGGTGCCCTTAATGCTATCCCTCTTTCTCGATTTCTGTTCCTTTCTCCTGTTGTACGGTTTTGCCTTGGGATGTGTGCCAATAAATCCTGTTGCCCAGATTTGCTGAAGTGTCTTCTTGCTGCTCTCCTTCACTTCCTCACTCCTCAGAAATTTTCTCCTTGATTTCTCTTCTCTTTCTCTCAAATGCTCATCAAAGAATGAATTAATCTTTTTCTCTTCTCTTCTCTTTTTACTCTCTAAATGACCTTTTGGGTTACCCTAAGATCTAATGGCTGAGGTTCATTTAGATCTAGGGATGAGAATAAATTTGCATTTAATTCTCACTTTTTATTTTTTAACTCACCCACTTAAATAAAGACCCACTTAGCATTTTATTTCCATAATCACTTTTTCACTTTCTAATTCTTCATTGACTTTAATAAAGTCACCTTTAAATTAGAATGTACCTTTACCACTTATAAAGTCACTTTTAAATTAAATTGACTTTACCACTTATAAAGTCACTTTAGGAGAAAAGCACAAATAAATTTGGACACTTTTCCCTAGGCCAAAGATCAAAGCCTTAGGGAATCACTTGTCCTCTGGTACCCAAATTTGAACAAAGCATCATTCTACCTTTTCCATAGAAAATAGATAACTTCAAACTGAATCACAAGCCAGGTTGAATCAAACTCAATTGCCAAAGGTACCTTATCCCCTAGGAGAACAACTTTCTAGGAGATAGAAGTCGGGATGTATATCATTGACAAAGAACCATTGCCTAATTCCAACCCGATTTAGCCAACGAACAAAACCATAAAATGCATTTCAGTGTTTTAGAGTTGTCACATTATGTGTATTGTGAGTAAAAAATTCCCAATTATCATATTTGTTTTTTGGAAGCCCTCCCATTATGAGAAAGTAGGTGAACATTGCTTTCTTTGGTTCTAATGTTGGTTTCCACATGATTCACAAGTGGAATAACCAAGTTAGGTGCTTGGATTTAATCCATCAAAGGCTACTTAATCGACCCCATTACCCACCAAAAGTGGGTAACCCCTAGGAGAAAAAAATCCTCCCCTTTTGTGAGCAAGCCAACTAGTAGCCCTATGACGATCCATAAATATCTTTACTTTAGAGCTCTCCACCTATGCTTTGGTCAGTGCTCTCTCCCATCTAGCATACTTTTCAAAGGAAGGTGGGTCATCAATTAGAAGGTACACTAACCATTTTTGTAATCATGTCCTTTAATTTAATGTTAAGGGAATTCTAATATGGATCATAGGTTAAGCTGGATTACTGACCACTCTTGATTGTACCCTTGTTCCCACTTTTCAGCTAGGAGGTTATCATTTGCCCCTAGTTCAGTGTGACCTTCCATGAAGTCTTTTCTTTCTATGAGGGGCACAAATAGGAGGCACACTAATTGATATAGTGCGCCCAACGTAATCCATAATTGTCATTTTCCATCTATCCATAATATTCATTTCCATTCTTTGGGTTGATTGTCACTTGTCATTGGTATTGGCACCCTATATCCACATCAGTGCTATCAAGACTAGACCGGATCCGCCAGTTCGGATCAGTTTGACCATTTTGAGGCAAAAACCGGTTCGAATTGGTGACTTGAATCGTTTTTGGCCGGTTTAATATAGTAAAGCCACATAGAACGCAACAAGTGGGTCTTGTTTTGCTTTTTCTCTTTTAATTTTTGTCTTAGCTGGGCACTTGTCCACAAGAGGTGCCTAATATTCAAGCCTATGGCTCTACTATTGCTATGCAATTCATGGTAATGTTAAATTGTTAAAAGTGGCATTCTCCTTTATCTTTCATTTTCATTCTTTTGACTTAAGTTTTTAACATTACCATGAAATGACTCAGGATGTTTGAGAGTGGTTCCGACCACATTGGATTTCATATGGAGAAAGCAAAATTTTAGATCTCACTCAAAATTCAGCAGACTTAACAGTTTTTTAGGATTTCAGGATTGGGGGGATTACAATGTTTCTGTTGGATTTTGTCATGTATGAGGGTATCAAACTAGCATTTAATCAAGAGCACCAATCCCACTATGTACCTTGATGTTAGTGGCATTGATTGTTGAACTCCTCTAGCATGATCCTACTAAAAATGTACCCATCACTCAAATAGAATCTTGGATTGACATGCTAAGCATTTTTTATCTTATTTTAATGCTTAGAGGGGGATATTGATGACGAAGATCCCAATATAGGCAAAGATTTTGATGATATGTATTTGTTGTAGCATGATTTTATTGGGAAGCTAGAGTTCATCTAGGTCTTGTTTTTTGATGTATTTCCGGTTCAAAGATGGATTGCACTAGGTGTTATTTTGGTTATGTGCACCCTTACATGCTCTATAAATGATAACTTTCGCTTATTTATGTATAAATGGTTCGGATTAAGATGGATGCACATGAATATATGTGGTTTTCTTTAAAATTTGAATATTTTATGTGTTTTTGGTCGATCGTTTTTTTTACCAGTTCTGGTTCGGTTTTGACCAGTTCTTGATCTAAGGGGTTTACCAATTTGATGACCGGTCCAGTTTTGATAATATTGATCCACATCTTTGGGTCAGAGCTTGGAAACTTTGCCCTAAGAGGTTACTGTAGCTGGAAGAAAGATAAAAGCATATACAACCACAACCAAAAGAAAATGAAAAATGCAAAAGATGGTCAGGACTAATAATAAGCACGTGGGAAAATCCTAGCTTGAGCTCTACCCCACTCATTAGTAGTCATCTTCTAGTTCCTAAGCATATCATGCTCTCTCTAAATCAAAGGAACTTATAATGTCCCAACCATAGTGAATAATAAACTACTACATCTTTAAGGGGTATTGGAAAAGCATAAAACAAATTGCCTTCCCAAGCTATGCAAAAAATAAAAGAAAAATCATTGAAGTAAAAGGCGCACGAGAGGGGTGGAAAAAGCAGTTAGAGGCAACCGATTTTTGCCTCCTGCTCATCCACGATATCGAAGCAGAACCCAAAGAAAAACAACATCCAAAAGTGCTCATGCGATCCACCACACTGCCAACCCAATCAACATCAGAGTAACCATGCAACCTCACATCTCTGGCAGTGTATCTCAGTCAATGAGTGATTGTGCCCCGAAGATATCTCAGAAGATTCTTGGCACCAATCCAATGTATGTGATGAGGCTCAACCATATATTGGCTCAATGTGTTAACTGCAAAACATATGTTCGAATTGGAGTTCACCAAGAACATCAGTGCTCCTATGAGTTGACATACTCAGAGGCATTTCCCAATTCAGTTTCGGCAGCACTACCACATAACTTCTTAAAGTTAAGCTCCATCGAGGTAGTCACAAGCTTGCAGTCCAACATCCCAAATCATTCCAATATCTTCACAACATATTTTCCTTGAGATAGAAAAATTTCTCCTGGCTTTTGCCAGACCTCCAACCCCATGAAGTAGTACATCAGTCCTAGGTCCTTCATTTCAAATTCAGAAGCCAACTCCCTCTTACATTTGTGAATGAGAGGGTCTGCACCTGTTAGAAAGAGGTTGTCCACATAAAGTACCTGTATGAGAGTTTTATTGTTTTCAACCTTAAAGTAAAGGTTTAGATCGACCTCACTTCTAATGAATCTCAGCTTCATCAGATAGCTATCAATCCTCTCATACGAAGCCCAGAGTGCTTACTTCAAACCATAGAGAGATTTCTTCAACCTGCATACATGAGATTCCCGGTCATGAACCTCAAACCCCTCGAGTTTTTCCACATAGACTTCCTCTTTGATCGAACCATGCAAGAAAGCAGTCTTGACATCCATCTGATGCAGGTTCCATCCTTGCAAGGCAACAAGGGCTATGATCGAGCGGATGGTGGTGTATCGGGCAACAAGTGCAAATATCTCATCATAATCTACTCCTTCCTTTTGAGAGAAGCCTCGAGCAACAAAGCGAGCCTTGAACTTTTCTGCACTTCCATCAGTTTCGTGCTTGATTTTGTAGAGTCACTTAGAAGTAACAACTAATTTGTCCTGGGGTCTAGGGACCACATCCCAAACATCGTTCTTCATAATTGACTTGTATTCTTCATTCATAGCATCCTTCCATACTTGTTGCTTCACGACTTCTTCAAATGATAAAGGCTCATTTTGAATGATAGTGCTTATAGCGGTCAAGTATCCTTGATACCTGTTCGGCTTCTTGCTTTGACGGAAAGTCCCCCTTGTGCAGTATGTCTCTCGACATCTTCGAGAGTCTCCCTAAGCCAAGAGGGTCTCCTCTTGGAGGAGGAGGGCTCTTGAGGGGGAGGATCAATAGGGGATCTATAGGTTCATCAATATCCGATATTGTTTCATCTTTTTTTGCACCCTGTTTTTCGGTGTCAGCTTCTTTGTCCTTCCTTGGGATAGGAAGGTTATTAATCTTGTTGAGAGCTATATCTTCATTGAAGGTGACATCATGACTTATCTCAACTTCCCTTTGACCAACCACATAAATTTTATAACCCTTAGAATTTTCACTACAACCCACAAAGACTCCTTTCTTCCCAGATTACACCCAATTTGCTTCTTTTCTCTTTCAACACATGAAAATATATGGGACTTCCGAAAATTCTAAAATGAGAGACATCGGGTTTCTTACTAGTGAACATTTCTTCGGGAGTCTTGGAGTCCAATGCTTGATGAGGGCATTGGTTTTGAACATACACAACGCTATTTTCACCTTGAGCCCATAGGAACTTCATAAGCCCTTGATCATGAAGCATGGCACAAACAACTTCTACAATAGTGCAATTCTTCCTTTCAGCCACACCATTTTGCTTGGGCGTGTATGGCGTTGTAGTCTCCGCCTTAATGCCAACCTCTCTGCAATAATCATGGAATTCATTGGATTTGTGCTCAGTCTCATTATCAGTCCTCAATATCTTGATTCTCTTCGCGGATTGGTTTTCGATCAAGGCTTTGAAGTGATGGAACTAGGTGAAAACTTCATCCTTCTTTTTCAAGAAGTAGATTCAGGTCTTGCGAGAATAATCATTCGTAAAGGTGAGATAATATAAGTATCCTCCCAAAAAGTTTACGAGCATCATACCAAATATGTCGGAGTGGATCAATTGCAATATGTCTGTGGTCTTGCTATTACTTTAGGGGAATAGTCCCCTTGTAAGTTTTCTTTCGTCACATCCTGGACATACACCTACATGCTCTACTTTGAACTTGGGCATACTTGTCACCATCTGTCTCACATTAGGTAGGGCCTTATAGTGAAGATGGGCAAACCTCCGGTGCCATAATTTAGATTGTAGAGATGTGTTGCAAGATATGGCTCCCAATGGACTTCCTCCAACTTGATACAAAGTGTCAACCTTGGACCCAAGAGTAAAAATATCTTTAAAATTTCTTTTCCAAACACGTACCTTTCCATTGATGAATGCCACCTTGTATCCTTTGTCTTCCATTGCCGAAATGGACACTAAGTTCTTCTTGAGATCAGGTACATATAGTACTTCTTGTAAGTGAATAGTGTTACCTTGATTCAATTGAAGGATGTTGGGCAGCGGAGTCCCCCATAGCAAGTTTTTGGGGCTTAAAGCCCGAGTTTTGGTCAAGGAAATGTAAAGACCCCACAAAATGCAGACACGCAACACGAGAGTCTAGGGTTGTCCACCCTAAAATAATGTAAATTAATGTAAGGTGTGTTGGCCTTTCCATGGTCCGTGGACCATGAGATTGTATAAATAGATCGAGGCTCTAAGTGTGAAAGTTAGTCATGATGGATCTGGTGATGTAATAGATAGATGTGAAGGCATGGTTAGAGAATAGAGATAGATCTGAAGGTATTGGGTCGTAGTAAAGGATAAAAGCTCTACAACTGAGTGCGCAGGAAGGAGTTGAGTCTGTATTGAATCAAGATTTGAAGACATTATTAATAAAGATCAGTTGGTTTGATATCTTGTGCATTTGGTTCATGGATCTGTAATTGAATGTTATGTGTTGATAATACTTGTTTATTTATTTGCACGCACTTATATGAATGCATATGATTGAAAATCTTCTTAGTAAGTAACAAACAAACCCTAATTAATAAGGAGTCGGGTAATTAACATTGATCGCGCTGCGGCTTAAGCTGCGTGGAGAACATAAGATTTTGGGTACGCATGACCTAGTAAGCGCGAAGGATGGATCGGGCACTGATCTCCCACATCCAGACATCCCTAGGGTGCAGAAACCTGGTTCCAACACCCTCCCATACTACTTTGGGTGATACCTTAGTCCGCGCTTCGCGGACTGTTGCCGAAAGGGCCGGTAGTACTAGGATTTGCTTGGCTAAACTCACTGTTGAACCTAGGTCAGGCCCCTAGTAGCCAACAAATGGTTCATTGCCGGGACTGGGATCTGCCTAAAGGATGTCTGATGTCATGTCACTGGAACCCAATGAAGAAGGAAATTGAAGAGTGGTTGGATCAGAAGATTCATGAGTTCGCGACACAGGAAAACAGAACTCCGCAGCTATCTGAGAAAAGGTGGCTAGATCGCTACATGTATATAGAAATCCATGAGATTTTCTTTGCGTCCTTTCTTTCTGAACTGTATGATTGGATTGCGAGATTCGCCGACAGTCGGGGAAGGTATAAGCTCGACCAATCAATAGTGTGGACCCCAGAGTTGGTGTGCAGACTAGAAGCATCAGAGGACAAGATCACGCGAGCTGTGGACCACTGGCTCGACCAAATAATAGGGGGATTCATCACTAAGTTCGCGATAGACACAATCGTGAGCTACAACGAAGCTGAACGATGTTTTCTCAAAGGGCCGCGAGGTAGGTACATCAAATCTTTAAATACCTGGATTAAGATGCTGTTATGTGAAAAGAGGGTTATGCGAATACATTAACGTTTGGGACGACGCGAAGCGGAAAGATCTACAAAGGTAGCGAGGAATTAGAAAACAGTGCCCTGATTTCGCCGTCGCGAGAGAGTGAGGGAGAGCTCGCTCGGTTCTCTCCGATAAGTGCGGTCAAATTAATAAAGCATCGCATTTTGCAGTTACCACCTCCACCCACGCTGCCACCCGCGCGAGGCTTCCCTGCACCTTCCCATAGTTATCACCACCCATGCCACCACCTGCTTCACCTCCCTCACCTCCGTCCCCTTCCACTCCATCTTTATCAATCCCACAGTTCATCATGGCGAATGTGATCAAGCTACTTGTATTCAGAGGAGTAGGAAATGAGGACCTAGACCAGTTTTGGTTCGTGGTAAGAATAGTGTGGGAAGCGCAAGGGGTCACGGATGATAACATTAAGAAGGCTACATTGGTGAGCGCGTTGCAGGATCGCGCATTGACTTGGTATATCAAGCACTCTAACGATCTCCCAAACGCAGGGATAACAAAGATCCAAAATGCATTAAACAGAGAATTTAGCCGTCCGAATCCAAGACACAGTCAATCATTGGGTTCAAAGAGATCACGATGCTCCCGGGCGAGACCCCCTGGGATCTGGATCAACGACTGAAGAGTATGATCCGCGAGGCTAATATGATGCTTATAGACGCGCAACACTGCGCATGGTTTGTGGCATCTCTGACACCGCACCTGAGGACGACACTGTCATAGCAGAAGCTTTCACCCCAGGCTGAAGCATTGGAAATGGTGATGAGGTTGCATGAGACCCCAATACAAGACCCTGGGTTGGGAGTTCAATGAATCCACGCTCAACTATAGAATCTATGCTTGGAGATGCAGAGTTTGAAGCAGGATAGGGCATCACGGCCAGAGGCGCGCGAAGAGGTATGGTGGATAAAATGTAAAGGTCAGGGTCATGACAAGGATCACTGTCCAGTATTCGCGAACTACTTGGCAGGAGGGGGGCCCAATGCCATTGAGACCAGAAGCACAGGCAGGGCTAAGTGCGACACTAGTGTTATCATGCGCGATCTGTCAGATAGGAGGGAAACACATGACAGACAACTGTCACTTGCTGCAGAAGTATACGCAGACTCCCCAACAGCTGTTTTGTAATTTCTGTAGGTTGGTAGGTCACGACGAGCGCACCTGTCGCAACTAAGAGCTCATGATGGAACAGAGCGCAGCCTATAGGATGCAGACAGAAACGAGAAACCTCGACCCAGCTGCGGGGATGGCGCACGCTGGATTTCAAGGGCGAGGAGGAATGGGACCAGGAAGGGGCTGTAGACAGTTGATTTGTTACAATTGCGGAGGACTGGGCCACTGCGCTCGCGATTGTACTAATCCAACGAGGATATCCTATTCGTACTGTCCTCAGTTTTATCATGAGCCGGTGGATTGCCCTACGTTGATCACACAGATGCGCGAGAAAGGGGTACTCCAGCCTTCTCCGACTCAGAATATCCAAATGATGAGATCTGAGCCCTGCGAAGAAGACCCTAACGTGAACATAATGCTCAAAAGTGGCGCAACCACAGGGGAAGATAAGGGAAAGCAACCTGAGGAGGATACATGTGTTTGCAAGGCTCCTGCAAAGGAACCTGAGTTTGACTTGGAATGCGCAAAGGAGACGTTTATGGAAGCTAAGAAGAGCTTCACAGAAGCCTCCACTTCAGGTAGTAAGGACCAACCAGAGCCGGAAATGGATCCTTCCATGCTTACTACCTTTTTGGAAACCTGCATAAAGCTGTTGCGCGACAATAAGGCAATTAAAGGACTACAAGAGTTAATCACTCGGTGCACGGGGTCGGGAGAGCCGCGCGTAGTTCGGAAATTGGAAAAGCATACATTGCGCACTGGGAGGGAGATGAGATTAACAACGCAGATTGGAGAATACAAAATGGGTCAGGTTATCCTGGACTTAGGGTCGGACGCGAATGTGTTACCAAAGCAAACCTGGGAACACATGGGCAGAGCCGTGTTGCAGTGGTACTCTATTCAATTATGAATGACGAACCAACAGAAGATCGTGCCTATGGGAAGGTTGCAAGGAGTAATAGTCGATATTGAAGGCGCGAGCACACAGACGGACTTTGAAGTGATAGAGATTGTCGATGACAACAATCCTTATCCCGCGTTGTTAGGAATAGACTGGGTGACTGATATGAATGGAGTCATCAATCTGAAGAAGAGGAAGATGATATTCAAGAAAAAATCACTATGCGTAGTAGTCCCGTTAGACCCATCCGAAGCAGCGCGCTACACTGAACTCGTGCGCAACGATGAAAGCGACGAGGAGCTGGATTGCATTTACCAGATAACTGCGTAGGACCAGGATCGGGTGAACCTTACTACGGATGGGAGAATCTCGTGGGAGCGCGACAACTCCTGCACTTCGGATTCAGACGAGGAAGTAGAACGTTGGCAGAACTGGTTGCACGAGGTGATGATGCTAAATTGCAACATGATGATTAGATCATTCCGTCGCGTAACGACAGAAGCAAGGGAACTGCCAACACATGATGACGTGACAGTGATAGGGGAATTCCTGGACAAATTTGAAAGCGCAGTACCGGAACAACAATGATTATGCAATGCTGGAAAGGGCATATGCGATACCTACACGCGGAAGGAGTACACATCCAAAGACCATGGTAAGCTGGCACGAAGGAAAAAGGCGGATGTGATTACGGGTTGGAAGCCCCTGTTGCCGAACAAGAATCGGGCAGCCAAGACAGAGAAGTCTGCGCTTGCACCTGGATCGATCGGTACAAACATGGGTTGTGTCGTCCGCAACCGCACACTCTAGACTATGGAGTGACACTCGAAACCAGCTGTAGCAGCAGGCAAAGCGACGCACACCGCAAAAGTTCCACATAGAAACATTCAAAAGGGTATGCGGGATCTTGAACAAGGTTCACCAGGCCAGACGAACTAATTGGGACCGACGCGTACCAACGGGTCGATGGGCCTCTAGGGCCATATACAAGAATCTGAGCGCGGAGATGACGGGCAAGGTCAAGGCCATAGGTTGGGGAGAAAGGAGTCCTCACATAATTGGAACGATTCGTAGGGACCAGGGCGAAGGAATTATGCAGCCGCGTAGGGGCAACCATATGCAGATTTAGGAGGATGTTCGGCAGGGGTACTTGAAAATTCGCGAACTCGAAGAAGATCAAGTACCACTGAGGAAGAAAAGTAGGATCCTGGATGAAGAAATCAACAAACGGGAAACTTAAATCACATAGGCAGGCCGTGCTGAGAAACTAAGCCCGACAGAACAAAAAGTAGGCAGCTACATTACGACATTAGAAGAATTTGTGACTTTGCTACCATGGCTGTGGCCGCACCTCACTGGACAAAGGAATCGGGGGAGCGCACCGTATAAAGACGAACGCGAAGCGCTGACGGACGTCAAGATAGTTGCTGGGTACCCACGGACTAGGCTAGAAGGTGCAGGGAAGCTTCGCGCGGGTGGCGTAACCACCTGACTATTCGTAGAAGGCACAGTCTCAACGCTCCAAGCAGTTGGAAGAGAGCGCAGGACTATAAAAGACTCTGTATGGAAGCGACGTGATAAGAGGATGGCGCATAGGGTTAGTCGGTCCCAAAGGTCGCGGCCACGCATGAGAGGCCACGCTGTCGCGCAGGTAGACTGGGAAGTGATTGTTGGAGTCATTGTTCATGATATGACATCCCATTTAAGACAACAAGGAGCAGGTGATGGGCAATTAAGACACGGAGTCAGCCCTAGATTTGAAACAATCTACCGCCAATATTGCATTAATGAGCCGAGGGAGGGGGGAACGATCAAATTTTAATTCCGGAAGGCCTATAAATCACCGAGGGTCATCCATTGCATAACCCTTGGCATCCTGAGAATTCAGTTATTGTGCTATCAATTGCGTATGGAATTTACGGCTTTAGAGGCTTTGAAAGCAAGTTCAGTGTTTAAAGCATTGCCGAAAGAGGCACGGGATCTTTTGAACAGAGCGATGTCGACAGTCGAAGAAACTGTGCCGAGCCCGATGTCACCGGTGGGGGATGCACTAGAAATTCCAAAATCACCCCGAACGCAAAGGCCTAAAAAGGATCCACAAGCAGTAGGACCGGTCCGTATGTCTCCGCGAAACCCGCGGCTTGGAAAGCTATCTATGGAAGATAAGGGCAAAACAGTGAATATTGAGAGCGATGATGAGGAGGAGGATCCCCACGCATTCGTAGAAGAGATTGAACCAGAAGTAGAAATGGAGGAAGACACTCAACCAAGACGCGTTGCCACAAAACTACTCAAATATGTCCCTTTGCGGAAAGGGAGAGTAAAAGTACCTAAAGATCTGGATGCTGTTAAGAGCAGCCTCAAAACGCTGTTCCTCCCTAAGGGCATTCTGTTTGAAGGATCGCTTTGGGTTGTGTACCCACGATGAAGTTTGAAGACTGGGACCTCGTAGATAGTGAAAATTTCCCTCATTTGGAAACTAGCCAACTGATGAAATAGAACAAGGAGGGGGCAGTTATAGCGTTGCAACCACGAAAATGGCTGCGCGCGGTGGAGGAGGCCGGGCTACTCAACCTCCTATGGATTCCACATTTTCATCGGGCCCCAATCACGATATTTGTCATCAGGCAACTGCTTTGCCTGGTGCACGATGGGTACTTATGGCTGGAGGAGCCCATTCCCATCACGGCGGAGCTTATTCATAGGATTTCTCGGCTTCCCTGTATGGGAAGGGACCTCGCGGAGATAGGTGGGACAAGTGGAGACTTGGCGATTGTAGAGGCCATGAAAAAGAAATATAAGTTGGAGAAAACACAGAGGGGTTACATTATTACTAGCATTCAAGACAAAGCAGTCCGTGTAGCCACCCAGTTGCTGGTAGGAAAAGTAATGAGAAAATGTCGTGGCAACGAGGTACCAGCAACAATCATCGCAGAGGGGGTACGGTTTAACTGGGCGCAGTTCCTCTGCGAGGAGTTCCTGACGAACTGTAGGGAGGCCCAGGAGCAGGGTAAGACCTTCCACTACGCGTGGCTTCTCTTATCCATCCTTTCGATTGCAAGGGAATTGCCTGAGGATAGTCAGTTTCCTCCCCTTGACCAGGATTTGCCGAAGGCAGCCAGAGAGGCGTCGCTATGGGCAACGAAGGACGCCATGCGAATCCGCGAGACCAAGATCTTTTGGATACTCATGGAGGCAAGTGTACGAATGTGGATTAACAAATGGCCGTGCCTATCCCCCACGGTATATGACAGTCTGCGGAGCTTTGCAGACTTTAAGGCCGATATGCACAATGTGTACATCAGGGCGCGGAAGGATCCGCAGCAGAAATGGACCACCCTCCCCTTCATCGCAATTGATAACGCTATGTTCGCGGTGCTTCCTCTTGGCCACCTGAATGGCGCGCACCAGATCTGGCAGCGCGCGATGAGACAGCTGTTCAAAGACAGAAGGATGTAGCTAAGCTGCTGGCACAACAGAGGCAGAACGAACAGTTCGCTGAAGAGGTGAGGGCCTCCTGCGAGGCAGCAAAGGCCGCTGTGGAGCAGACCAAGGCCATGGAGAAAGCAGTAGCGGCAACGGTAACTGGGGCCGCTACAGTGCAAGAGGAAACAAGCCCGAACTAGCCAGTAGGACAAGGGACAACCAATACAACGGAAGGCGCGGACCCAAACATTTCTTCGACACAGCAAAAACGGCCGCACAGTGCGGAACAGTCAGGGCCTCGGAAAAAGACCAAGGCTTCCAAATTAGATGGGGAACCGATTACACTGACCGAGGGTGATCTGTACAACATCGGCGACACAGTTCGCAAGGTCACCAGGGAAGCGCTTCAGGTAGCAATGACAAAGCAATAGAATGTGTTGGGGGCACTCAGGGCACAGCTCCAGGAACTTCAGGTGCGACCCCCTCAGCAGGGAAGGGTAGCCGTCTACGGGGCTACGGGTACATCAGCAGTAGAGTAGTTGCTGCGGGCCAAAATGGCTAATACCATCGCGTTGCTGGAAGGAACACTAACCGCGGACAGCCTGGAGGATAGAGTCACGGTAGGCCGGCTCAAGGGACTTGGCCTAAACTTGGCAGCCCTTCCGCGGGACATATTATACCAGCTGCAAGACAGAGCGACGACAGAGCTCCGTGCTAGGGAAGGACGCGCAGTACAGATGCTCAGTGAACAACGAACCAACCTTAAGCAACTGCGCCTCCAACGCGATGAAGCTGTAGCGTAGACTCAGCAGTTGGAGCAGATCGTCGAGGAAGCATGTCGCTGCGTCCCCAAGCTCGAGATTGCGATAGATTTACCAGTAGGGGTGCAGATCCACAAACTGGCCAGTGGATTCTGCGAGGCAGAGGAAGCAACGAAGATCCAACTAGACCTCAACCTGCAGATTGCGGAACTGTGGCTGAAGGCACAACCCTCCACACCCCCGGAAGTCAGAGAGCAATGCTGCCACACCATTCAGTCGGGGTTGGAAGCAATACAATGCGCCATCCAGGATTGCACAGGCTTGCTAGATCAATCACTCTTCACGCACACTTCACTGCAGGAAGACCCAACGTTACAACGTTTAGAGACAGAAGCACGGGAGTTGCAGCAAGCCTATGACAATGTCCGGGGGACCGTGTAGATGGTCGCCCTTACTCAGCGACTGGCCAAGATGAGGGAGACCCAAGCCCTAAAGGAATAGGTGGACGCCGCACAACAAAAAGAAGTTGTGATTAAAGCATGCATCCAGCCTTGGCTCGAGGAAGCATTCACGGTCACCGCCAAGATCGAAGGAAAGTTGGCGCAGATGCAGGGTATATATGCGCTAAGGCAAGGAGGTACCCCTGACAACGACGCATCGGAGATACGCACACAACTGGTACAACGGACAGCGGAAGAGTGTGCTGCGAACTTTTGTGAAGCGTAGAAGCCGCTGGATGACCTCTGTGCGAAGATCACCGCACTAGCCGAGTGACTCGGGACGAGTCACGATGATTGTGTTGGGGGCCTGTTGGGTAGCGGAGCCCCCCATAACAAGTTTTTGGGGCTTAAAGCTCGAGTTTTGGTCAAGGAAATGTAAAGACCCCGCAAAATGTGCGCATGCAGCACGAGAGTCAAGGGTTGTCCACCCTAAAATAATGTAAATTAATGTAAGGTGTGTCGGCCTACCCATGGTCCGCGGACCATGGGATTGTAGAAATAGAGCGAGGCTCTAAGTGTGAAAGTTAGTCTTGATGGATTTAGTGATGTAATAGATAGATGCGAAGACATGGTTAGAGAATAGAAATAGATCTGAAGGTATTGGGTTGTAGTAGAGGATAGAGGCTCTACAGCTAAGTGCGCAAAGGGCTAGTAGAGTCCACAGCTGAGTGCACAGACCCCAGTAGCTAAGTGCGTAGGAAGGAGTCCAGTCTGTACTGAATCAAGTTTTGAAGACATTATTAATAAGGGTCAGTTGGTTTGATATCTTGTGCATTTGGTTCATGGATCTGTAATTGAATGTTATGTGTTGATAATACTTGTTTATTTATCTGCGTGCACTTATATGAATGCCTATGATTGAAAATATTCTTAGTAAGTAACGAACAAACCCTAATTAATAAGGAGTCGGATAATTAACGTTGATCGCGTTGCGGCTGAAGCTGCGCAGAAAACACTAGAAGCTTTTGGGTACGCGTGACCTAGTAGGCGTGAAGGTTGGATTAGGCACTGATCTCCCACATCCAGACATCCCTAGGGTGCGGAAACCTAGTTCCAACACCCTCCCATACTACCTCAGGTGAGACTTCAGTCCGCGCTCTGCGGACTATTGTCGGAAGGGTCGGTAGTACCAGGATTTGCTTGGCTAAACTCACTGCTGAACCTAGGTCAGGCCCCTAGTAGCCAACAAAGGGTAACATTCCCTACTCCCTTTACCGGATAGGTGGCATTGTCTCCAAGGATGATTTCCAAGTTTGTCTCCTTCTCTATCAGATTAGAGAGAGCTTCCTTGTATTCAGTGAAGTGCCTTGAGGCACCACTATCAATTAGCCAATTCCCCAAAGTGTTCGGTGGAGAGGTAGTGGAGAGGGCTGATATAGGATAGTATTCCTTTTGCTTATTGTTAACAACATTTGATTCTTCATGCCTGGAGTTCCTTGCTTTCTTGGAGGGTCGACCATTTACTTGATGTCCCGCATTCCTTTTTCCTTTGCTATTGGACCTACCATTTATTTGATCGTTGTTGTTGAAGTTGCCCCTATAATGATTGTGATCAGCATCATGTGATGTGTCCCTTTTATTTGGACACTCCCTTGCATAGTGGCCAAATTTATTGCAAACAAAGCACCTGCACTTCCTTCCTCCCTTAGATCCATGCTTTCCATTGAAACGACCTTTAGACCCTGCATTATTTCTCCTTTTGGCATGAGTGGAGAATGCAGTGGGGTTGCTTCTATTAGAAGGAATTTATTGCTCCACCATTCTTGTTTCTTCTTGAATGCATCTTGACATGAATTCTTCAAACCCTGGAATTCGATCATTATTGAGAATAATGGTTCTAAATATATACCACTCGGGTGGGAGTCCTCCACGGGTAGTGATAGTAAGTTCCTTGTCAAGAATGAACTCTCCAATCGAAAGTAGATCATTCTTGATCTCAGTGATCCTTAAGAAGTAGGATCGAATATCCTTGTTGTTGCCCTTCTTAATATCCTTCAACTTATTTTTGAGAAATAAAATTTGATTAGCATCACTAACCTTGAACATGATGATCAACCCGTCATAGATCTCCTTGGAGGTCTTCAAATCGGAGATGTAGGTCACTAGACGCTTGTGAATGGAATCTCTAATAATCTTCTTTGCTTTGACTTTAGCCCTATTTTACTTGGTCTTCGCAGCAGCCGATGCATTTGAAGGAGGCTTAGGGATTTTACCCTTTGCATAATCCTACACTTCTTGTTCTTCCAAGGTCAAGTCAAGAGACATCTTCCATCCATGATAATTGGATTTTTCACGGAGCTTGTCTTCAGCGGGAAGTGGGATGAAGAACCCATTGAAGCTTTTGTCCTTGTCCAACTGCCTTGATGATTGCTCTTTCACTCTTGCTTGGGCTTTGTCTTCACCTCAGCTCCGATACCATGCTAATTTTATGCAACAATGGTATGTTCTATGCTCTAGAGCAATTTTAATTCAATTTTTGTAGTAGCCCAATATCAATATCCAGTTTAGCAATCACATCAACATGATAGTAAAATGCAGATAGAACATAAACATAAACAATACAAGACAAGCCAAGACAAGAGGACACAAGATGTGGCACCAGCCATGGACAAATCCCAATGTGGGGAAACCCTTCATCAATTCTTCTTATATTCTTCAATAGTTTAGCACAGAGAGAGGTAATATAATTTACCAATCTGATAATTTATGACAGCAGGAAAAAGCCCTAACCAGTAAAGTCAACACTAGTCAACATGGTAGATTCCTTCCTCAATTTAGCTTGGTCAAACCTAGTGAATTTTGGCCTCCACCAGCAAGTCTAATAAGCCCAAAACAGTCCAAAAAAGTCCAGTCAAAACTGGTCAACGAAAGTCAGCCTTGTGGCCAACCCTAGTACAGTGAACGCAGGTCAAAGGAGAGGTCAGAATGCCTCGATTTTTGTGCCTAGATCTATAGCATGCTGGGACAAAGATGCATCACCCAAATCGAAGTCAAAACAGGTCAACGCTTCAAGTCAATGTAGTCAAACAACCTCCCTGCAGCTCGGTCAATGATAGTCAATGCAGTCAACAGAAATCTGTCCTCCTTTCCTTTGCATGTGTGAGAGAGAAGATTGCGCAGAAATGCGTACCCAATCACGAGGAGAGAGAGAGATGTGAGATGAGATGATGGTGAAAATGACTTGAGGTCTCCTTCTTTTATATGCAACGCTGAGGATGAGTTGGGGGTTTGAATGTTTGTTTTGCTTGCTAGCTGACCTTGACAATTTTTCCATAATATAAATAAATTCATATCTTCATTTGTACATGTCGGAATCGGATGATCTTTAGATCAATCCTACACCTCTCAGAGAGAGGAATCCAAGAAAAATATCAACTGTCATAAATAAGATGACCCATGTGGATTTTGGCCCTAGTTGCCAATTTTAACACACAATAACTCTGCGAATTTGTCCACTATGTCTTCGTCCCAATAATCGCCTATGTTTGCGAACTTTGGCTGCGCTTCCAATCCAATATTCACCTGCTTGGTCTTCAAGGGCTTTGAGATATTAGGGACTTCTGCCTTAGGCCCCACGACTTTGTGATGTCCTTATGACTCAGGAATGTTGATGTTCCTAGGATCTTCTTTGCCTTCCTCAGTGGTCACATTGTAGCATTCGAGCGCATGGTGCGACTGCGTACTCCAATCTGGTTGTACCCATGTAACAGGTTCTTCAGGCATTCTGAATATTGCAGCTTTGATCTCCTGTAACGCTTCGTCAATACACTCAAATCCATCCTTAAAACTAAACGTTAGCATAAAACTTTCTTTCAGAACATCCCATTTTGCAGTTCCGTGTCACAGCTCCGTTTCTAAATACCAGTTCATCGAAATTGTATCCAAAGTGTGGCAGAATATATGAACCCATTCTGGCTATGGTTCTTCTCACCGTGCTTTTGTCCATCGAGCTAGATGCTTGTGTGGATCGTCCTTCCCTGTATATTTCTCCGTAATGCAGGTATTGGTATACCCAAACCGCAACTTCATCATCTATTGATATTCCTTCCAATCTGCAAAGCAATTCTTATGCGTATCCCACCATCTTGCAGGCGTAGCTCTTAGCGGGATGTTTAATGCTTGGAACTGATGTTCCTCTGGTACATCCATTTCAAATTTATCCTGAAATAAATTGACATCTTCTAAACCATCATAATACGGTAAGTTACGTAACTCAGTGGATATACATCAGAGTGACTTAGTAAGCTTGTTGCATCGCAGCAACGATACCTCATGCAACCTATTTTGCCAGTGTTCAAGCTCCTCATATGAATCTGAATTGCAGGAGTTGTTTTTCTCCCACGTAATTCACCCATCTGCCATAGGGTTGATCCAATCTTCATCCCGCGCAATAAGCTTATAGATTTGCTCATATCATCCTTCTCATAATAATCGCGGACTAGTTCAGTATAATGCTCACCCTCGGCTGGATCCAGTGGAACAATAAGTTCCTTCTTTTCAAATGTCATACTATGCTTCTTAAGGTTGATGACCACGTTCATATCAAATGCCTGATCAATTCCAAGCAGTGCTGGGTATGGGTTACTGTCGTCCACTATTTCGATCACTTCAAAATCAGCTATGGCGTGCACCCCTTCAATATCCATAGTCACCCCATAGGAATAATCTTTTGCTGATTCGCCATTCTCAGTTGGATTGGGAACCACAGTAGCGTTGGTCTTCCCATTCTTTCCCAAGTTTGCTTTGGCAGAACATTTGCATTAGATCCCAAAGGATTACCTGGTCCATTTCGAATTCTCCTATCTAGGCAGTCAATCTCATTTCACGACCAGTCCTTTTCTTACTTTTGTGCACCTTATGTACCACGCGCTGTTTCGGTAGTGGCTTATTCTTGCCAGTGCAGTTATCTATCAACTCTTGTAGTCCCTCTACTGCTTTTTGGTCCTTCAGGAGCTTCATGCAGGTCCGTAAGAAAGATGCCAACACTGATGGATCTGTTTGTTGCATAGTACTGACTCCTTCAGGTTTCTCCGTGCGCGTACTTTGAGTCCTTGATGTAAATGCTCCTGCATTCGCGAAGCTCCTTTTTGCGTCCATAAAAATTTCCTTTACTTTATTCACATCAAATCTAACCTCCTTGTCAGCAGCCTTGCGAACCCATACATTTTCCTCTGGTTGTTTCCCTTTATCATCCCCTGTAGCTATGTCGATTCACATGAAGATATTAACACTAGGACTATCTTTGTGCAGCTCAGATTTCATCATCTGGATGTTCTGAGTAGGCTGCTGAGTTTGGATCTTCTTTTCTTGCATCTTCGCAATGAGTACAAGACAATCTTATATGACATGATCAAATTGTCGACAATATTGACATGAGGGGTGTGTTGGATTTTGACAATCTCACGCAAAATGACTTGGTTCTCGACAATTGTAACAAATGATTTGGCCATGACCTCTTCCAGCTCCTCCTCACTCTCTTCCTTGTCTATGAAACCCTCTGCGTGTTGTAGTTGTGCTTTGATCTTGAGGGCGGGCCTCCATTTGTAGTGTATATGTTGGTGTTCTGTCCATCATCAATTCATAATTTCGGTAATTGCGCTCGTTATGACCCACAGACTTACAAAAATGACAGAACAACTGTTGGGGAGTCTGCACAAACTTCTACAGCAAATGATAGTTGTCCATCCTATGTTTTCTTGTAATTTGACAAATAGCTTACCATGGTACCACTCATGACTTGGCCGAACGGTGTTTTCTGGCTTCAGGGGGACAAGACCTCCCCCAACAAGATAATTTTGATACACCGGGCAATGGTCCTTGTCATGACCATGGCCCTTACATTTCAAACACCATACTGGACTTCTTTTTCGTTTTTGAGGCTCTGCAACTCCATATACAGGCTAGCCAACTGTGACTGAATATGCTGCACTCCCAGATTCATATCCTGAATAAGTGAGGCTTCCAATTTCATAGCAATCTCTAGTGCCTTAGCCTGCGTTCCAATCTTCTGCTGCGACAGTGGCAATCTCAAATGTTTTAGTAGCAAAGCAATATACCAATCCTTGTGTTGGTCATCCGTGATCTGCATATTAGCCTGCTGAAGCAGACATTTCAACCTTTGATCAAAGTCCCACGCGGACTCATTCACCTTTTGCTAGAGCTCTTTGACCTCTATTAGTGTCTGGGCTTGCAACTTAGGCTTCTTGAATTCATTATTTAGCGCTTCCTTAGTTTCTTTCAGCGTCACATTTGGATGAGTCAAACAATACTTAATATACCAACTCAGGGCTCTATCTTGCAATGTTGTGACTAGCTGTGCTTTCTTCAGGTCGTCATCTGTAATCTGCTGTGACTTCCACACAACATCTGCTACAAACCAAAACTGTTCAGGGTCTTTTGTCCCTAGACCCTTGAATATGGGCATCTTCATAGCGTTTGCCATGTTAAATAGTGGAGGTGGAAGCGGAGGTGATGGCGGAGGTGGAGTGGATGGATGTGGTATTCCCACGATACCCTGATTTACCGTCTGCAACGCACCTTGAGGTGTTTTCAAAATGCTACTTTCTTCGTCATTATGAGACGCTCCCAACAAAGGACTGTACTCAACACTTGTATCTAGATCTCTTCTGAACGTCTTTCGACTTCGTGTAGTTCCCATCAAGTCTCTTCTAAACATTAATTCAATGGCATAACCCTTTTCTCGCACAATAACATTTTAATCCAAGTTTTCAGGGACTTAAGATACTTACCTCTTGGTTCTTTGAAAAAACTGTGTTCAACTTTGCTATAACTGACAGATGTATCGATTGCAAACTCGATAATGAATCCACCCAAAATGCCATCGATCCAATAATCGATAACTCTCGCGATCTTGTTTTCTGAAGTTTCTAGGCACCTCACCAACTTTGGAGTCCACACAATAGGGTTATCCAACTTCCATGTACCTTGACACTCAGCCAATTTAGACAACCATTCATGTAATTTGCACAGAAAAGAGCAGAAGAAAATTTCGTGTTCGTCTTTTTATAGGTATCTATTCAACCACTCTTCCTTCGATAGGCGCGAATTCCTGTTTTCTTGGGCTGCAAATTTGTGCAGCTTCCGATTTATCCACTTATCGATCTCCTTCTTAGTTGGGAACCATTTATTCGACATCACACATTCCTCAGACAGATCTCGGTCCCGAAAACAGAACCATTTGTTGGCTTGAGGGGGTCTGGACCCAGTTTTAGAGTTAGTTGCGCCAACCGACAAAACCCTACACCACCGGCCCTTTCGGCAACAACTCGCGTAGCGCAGGCTACAGACTCACCTGAGGCAGTATTGGGGGATGACAGAACCAGGTTTCTGCATCCAGAGGTCTATGTGATGTATTTTTGTTACTTCTAGGGCTTTATACCAACCTTCGTGAACCCTAACTCTTGAAACGCAGAATTTATAGTTATTTATAGATAATAGATCTAAACTCTTTGCTAAGTGTTTTAAACATTCATAACATCATGTGATTAACCAGATTTATCACTTTTGCGCATCTATTAAGGATGTTTCATCATAAATTGTAGTAAATAGAGCGATTACATAGTAAATTCAGTAGTAAACATAAACATACAGATGCACATATATTGCTCCAAATTAGTTTTTATTATATCTAGATCTTCTATTACAGACTCCTTCCCCACGCACACAGTTGCAGGGGTCTGCACGCCCAGCTACGGGCTTACTAAGGTCTCTGCACACACAACTGCAGGGACCTTCCCCTTCGCCTAAGTATAGAAGACAATCTATTCTGACTTAGATCACTTGCTCATACAATCTTAGATCTTAGATTACCTATGACTTTCTATGACTCCTTTTAATATCATCTTCTTTTACAATACCATGGTCCACGAGCCATGGGCGGGTCACAAAACTAGTTAACTTCAACAAACTAAGGGGCTTTGACCTGCCTAAAGCCCCTTTGAATGCTAGACCTTCGTGCTCTGCTCCTCAAAATGCAGAGACTTTACAAAAACAAAACTATTTGCAAAATTTACCCCAGGGGACCTTGTCCCAACACTCCTGGACTTGTCAATTTATTTCCTCATTCTCCTGAGGCATCATCCTATATGTTTCCTTGTTCGACAAACTTGAGTCTAGAATCAAATCCATGCAATGATTGATTTCCCTTATTGGTGGTAGTCCATCTAGCAATTCCTTCATCATTATCTTTGCATACTCATGGATCAATTCTTGAACCTCTATGAGTAGCTTTTCATCCTTTTCTGCTGTCATGGTTTGTGCTAGTTGGAAAACCACAACATAACAAATTTCATCTTTCGTTAGATCCTTCAAGAATTTCTTCCTTGAAATCAAACACACCCTCAAAGTACCCTCTATATCCTCTTCCTTATCTTTCATCGGATTCATAACAAACTCCTGACCATCCTTCGTGATGATGTAGGTGTTTTTTTTTTCCCATCATGTACAACTTGCAGATCATATTGCTAAGACTTACCTAGCAAGATGTGACATGCATCCATTGGCATTACATCACAAAGTATTTCGTCTTTATAATTACCAATTTGGAAATTGACCAAAAACTGTTTTTTTACCACCCTTTGATGCTCCTTATGCAACCAAGATACTTTATATGGGCTGGGGTGTTTTAATCATTTCAATTCCAATTTATTCACCATTTCATAAGGCACAATATTATCTGCGCTACCGCTATCTACAATCACCTTGAAACAGTTGCCACCAGACTTACATCTTGTTCTAAACATATTTCTTCTATGAATTGCTTTAGATTTTGCCTCATTTCCTTTACCTCCACCTTGAATTTGTGGGCATTCAAAAGCTCTATGCACAATTTTTGCACATCGATAACATGTTCCAGTGAAACCTTTGCCTCATCCTCTCCCAAAATTGCCTCGTCCTTTGAATGACTCGCCTCTCCCACAAGAATTTCCTCTGCCTCCCGCTTCATGAGTCGAAGAACTCGTCTAAGAGGTATCGACTTCATCTTCTTTGGTAGAATTTCCTCTTCCACCATTACTTTGTCATCTAGCACATACATTTCTGCCTCTCCCTTTGTTATTAGTCTTTTGCTTCCGATTCAGTTTCTATTCGGCCTTCAAGGCACATTGATAGGCTTACTCTACGCTATGTAATCTGAACAAACTTACTTCATCTTGAATTGGTATATGCAAGCCATTTAAATACCTTGATACTTGCTCTACCCTATCTCCAGTGAGGCCTGCTTGTATACTCAATTTATAGACTTCCTCTGTGTATTCCTTAACATTGGTTTTTCTTTGCTTCAAATTCTACAATCTTCGGAACAAGCTTATGTGATGATCGGCTGGCAAAAACTTTGCCTTCAACCTTGTGGCCATTCTATCCCACGATTTTATCTTCTCCTTACCTCTTCGCTTTCTGTCAGTCTGCACATGATCCCACCACAGGGACACATGACCTTTCAACTTTGTACATGCATATTTCACTTTTTTGTCTTCTTTTCTATCTTCAAAATCTAAGTATTTCTCCATCCCAGAGATTCAGTCCAACAATTCATCTGGATTCAAGTTACCATTGTAGGTTGGAGGATCAAAGCAAGGTCTGGTATTTACTCTGGTTATGGCTTGAATGAAACTTCTGTCTCCCTGATTGGTTTCAGGTTGGTTTCTTTCTTCTGCTGCTTTAACTTGTTCTTCTTCTTCATCACTAATATCATCAACATGGACGCCCTATGTTGTGCTATCTCAATGCCTACAAGCTTGGTAGTTATTCCTCCCAAAATTTCCGTCATAGTGAGGTCTACTTCTCTCCGTGCCCCTCCTCTTCTACCACATCCACACTAAGCCATTATACACAAGTTCTCTGCAGCTGTAGGTCTTCTCTCCTTTCCTCTTACCCACCACAAAATCTCCCCAGAACTTCGTATCTTCTACCACCCTCAATTTTCAACCTGGATCTGATACTACTTGGAGCAATCGAGCTTGGGGAAAGCCCAAGCACGTAGCGAGTTCACACAAATACTAGCACAATGACCCAATCAACAGAACCAAGAAAATTTTATGAAGCAGATATCAAGGAGTGATTTACAGTTACAAAAATTTCCACGTGTTCCTTGTCATCCAGGATTTCTAGATTTTCCATGCTCGTTCACCTCTCCAATCTCCCTTCTCGGATCTCCCATAGAGTCTCCTATTTTCTTATGCGCGCTAAAGCTTTTTCTTTTGAGGTTGATCAAAATGACCAAACAATTCCAATTGCCCTTCCATGGCCAACATTTCGACTTCTCCTGTCGGTGTTCTTCCAACACATGTTTCGACTCTTGTTACAACATCCACCAACTCACTCATTCTCCTTTGGGTCATGGTCACATGATGCCCTAGTGACCAAGCGTGCTCGCTCGAAGTGGGCCACTAAACCGACGGTCACGATCACGATTGAATATCAAATATCAATGACCCTAGGCTCATTAGGTGCCAACGAACTGCGATGCCAATCGACTCCCTTTTCACTTGATGGGCGGTGATTGGTTGAGGGGCATGGATTGGACAGCACTATCGGGCGCGAGCCAAGGGCTCCAACGATCCCACCTTCGGAGCTCGATGACCTATGATTGGTCTTGGCTCGTGGATCCCTCTTGGTTCAACCATCTCAATCTCTTGGTCCTTGCCAACGTGGACCCTTCCAATTGCTGATCAAAGATCAACGGCACTAGTTTCGCCCTCCTGTTTTGAGGTGACCATGTTCGTTGAGGTCACGAACCAAACTGAACCAAATCAACCAAATCAACTTCATTATCAGACAATTTTGAGGCCTGGAAGGTTGAGAATTTTACTCCATTTATTCCTATCAGAAAATTGTAGTTTGTAAAGATACAATATTCACAATACCAAAACTCGACTCGGAAAGAAAATATGTTCTACTGATGAGGATTGTACATTCACCCAAGATGCTCCTGCATCACATACCCATCACTCGAACAAAATCTGGATTGGCATGTTAAGCCTTTTTATCTTATTTTAATGCTTAGAGGGTGATATTGATGATGAAGATCCCAACATAGTCAATGATTTCGATGATATGTAGCTATTTATTGTAGCATGATTTTCTTGGGCCCTGAGCCTTGTTACTTACTCATTTATTCATGAATTTGTATATTTATTCTAATTATAATATTAAAACTTAAATGATTTTTTTTCAAAGTTTTAGTATAATTTTCTGAATACACTCACACATAGAGTGGGCCTAATGGTTAAGAGCATGTGTTTCCTCATAAGAGGTCACAAGTTCAAAGCCAGAAGGGGGTAGAGTATGTATGCCTTTGTAGATTTTAGCAGTTAAATCGCTGCACAGAGGTGGGTCACTTGTCCCACAAACAAGGGGATCTCATACACCAATTTGGTGTCTGGCTTGGCCATGACTTTAAAATTGGATTATTATTATTATTATGATCAGGTTTCCCTGTTTCCTGATTTTTCGGGGTGAAGTTTCCAGTGGATCCCATTTTAGATATGCATTTCCATTTCCCCGTGCCATGCAACTTACAGTTAGACTCATTTCTGAATGCTTCACTCTTCTTTCATACATTTAAATACTGGGTTTAAATGTCATGCATCATGATTATATAAAAAATTGTGGAAGCACTAGCTTCTTTGCTTCTTCTGGGAGGAGCTGAACCTAGAATGATAGGAGAGATTCATCTTCATTTGGAGTAACTCGACTGCTCCCTAGAATTGCACAAGACCCCCCATAGCTGTAAGTACTTCGAGTTATTAGTCAGCTTTTGAGATACTTTATAATGATAGATGGGGAAATTACATAACTTATTTGTTTAAAGCTTTTTCTATATTCCTTGTAACTTGTAGTTAGCTCAGACATCGTTAAACCCTCCTTTCAGGTGATTCTCTTGATAGATTTAGCAGCTCTATTGACTACATTTCCATCATTATGGACATTAATATCTCCCTTTTTCATGCCAATTTGAGATGTTTTATGTTTGGCTCAATTCCATCCAGTTGAAGTTCTGTAAGAGTTATGTTGTTGCCTTAAAACTAAGAACATTGTAGTTTGGCTGTGATCATTTTCGTTCTATATGAATGGCTATTTTTCATGAGAGCACTTAATGGATCTGGAAGATGTTATGGCAGATTCTATCCGGGGACTGCAGATGCACTTAGGTTTGCAAGCTCGAAAGTATATATTGTCACAACTAAACAGGTAATCTCTTCCAGATTGTGACAGAAATGTTATAAATTGAAGCTTGTGTGAAGTGTATGGTTTTTTTATAGTCCAATGTAGTATTACTTCATGTACGACATTAACAAGGCATGATCTATTTTGTAGATTCTGTCTGAGGTGAATATTTAGAAGGTAAGTCCTTGGAAAGTAGTGTCGTCTCAGGTCTGACTCACTGTCATAAGCATGCATGCATGACTTATTGTAGGCTGTACTGCAGGGTAATAGATGTAGTAGTGAAGCTTGTGCGAAGTTTATAGTTTTTCACAATTCAATGCAAAATCCTTTGACTAATGTATGGCATTCGCAGGGCATGATCTGTTTTTTAGGTTCAGTCTGAGAGATGAATATTTAGGTCAGCTTGCAAATAACTTCTTGGAAGAATATAGTGTCATCTCAGATATGAGTAATTGTCATAAACATGAATGCATGACTTACGGTAGGGTGGTCTGCAGGACAATGGATGTAGCCCAAAGTGAAATTGAAATGCTCGACTCTGATCGTTAAATGCTAGATCCTTATAAAGCTAGCTTAGTGAATTTAAAGGATTGTTGTTAACCATATCATTATCAGTATACAAGAGCATTCCCATGTAAGTAAACCATTTGTAAGATAACCCCTTGGAATATCTCAAATTCCCCCCTTAAAATTTCCAAGTTTGCTTGAGTTTTTCACTGAGGTATTTTGTCAAACAGTTTGTATACATGGTGTAGGTTCATTCTTTATGTGATTTAATTCAAATAAACATACAGTCCCATGTAAGTAAACCATTTGTAAGATAACCCCTTGGAATATCTCAAATTCCCCCCTTAAAATTTCCAAGTTTGCTTGAGTTTTTCACTGAGGTATTTTGTCAAACAGTTTGTATACATGGTGTAGGTTCATTCTTTATGTGATTTAATTCAAATAAACATATAGTGTGTCATTGACTAATATATGCCAAGAAGATGCTTCAAAACAACATTGTATGATTTATACTAAGCCTAGAAGCATACAAACTACTGATATACGTCTGCTACAGCAATAAATTTAAGCATAAATAGCCATTTCATTAACTTCACATAGAGATTACGGTGAGCATTATAATAGAGGAACCTTGTATAGGCTTCAAGAACATAGTCCTTATTACAACAATCACTTCCTTGAGCATCTTTAGCACTATAGTCTTCAGGTATATGGCCCCCAGAATAACTACGACTTTATCAACAGCTACAGGCTACAGCAGTGAGGAAACAAATGGTAAGGAGCTCGGTTTCTCAACTCGTGGTCTGGTTACCTCTGCTACAGCCAACAGTACATTGCTCAACAAGTAACTCAGCTGCAGAAATGAAGAGCTAGGACTGTCATGCAACTGTAGGATTCAGCCCCAAATATGTAACAGGACTTGGCCCTCTTGGAGTGAACACAACCCACCAACAGAGATTTATTTCAATAGCAACTCGACCAGCAAAGGGAAGATACTTGGCCCCTTCAGAAAGACTGATATCGGCCTTCTTGAAAGCTTCAGGCTTGGCCAACAACAATAAAGATGAACTCGGCCCCCTTTAGAGGTGAAACTCAGCCCCTTTTTATACCAAAACTCGGCCTTCTACAAAATGGCATAACTCGAACCTCTGGAAGTGATAGAACTTTACCTCTTGGAATGTGTGAACTCAGCTTGTCAAGAGAATATTGTATACCAAAAGTCAGGTTATAAAATCAACCGATAATGCCTCTGAGTTACTCCTTTCTTCTTATGACTTCTTCGTCACCAACAATGTGTAATATGATAATATCCCCAATTTTGATTTTTCATCCGAGGAGGTCAGCAGAGATCCTCAGGGTGGTGCTAAGCATAGCACAATTTTGCAACCTGGGTGTTGGAGGCAATTTTGTTATGGGAGACATGGGGACTGTTGACCACTACCTGTCAACTACCCATAGTAATACATCCCCTTTTTCGACAAAAGGGATAGCGCTTGATCGACGTGTCCGTGCCATTCGACAGTAATCGTCGACCCGATCATGTTATGTTGTAAACTTAGTTTGCATGTGTAAATTGTAAATAATCTTAGCAGATCTGAGTCATGTATGTAAATTGCCTAGGTAAACCTAATTTTCTAGTGTTAATCTACGTTTCGGAAGATTTTTTGTCTCATCGATCCATGATCGGCAGAGTTTTCCTTCAGCCTAAGCCCAAAGCCGGAATGGATTTTGTCATTAGAATCTTAGGGGAATCCTAGTGTGCTTGGAGTCTATGTAAAAGTAATTTGGAAATAATTCTAACTATTTGGTTAGATTATTACAAATTGCTTGATCTGCTAGATTATATTTGTGTCGCGGAACTGGGTGGTCTATGTCAAATGGGTTTTTCCCCTTGAGATGTAAAATTGTAAAAGTCATGATGTAAAGTGTCTTGAAGGTTAGAAAATGTTTTAATCCCCTCGTATGTCCTAAGGCCTAGGTCCTAGGTGATTTTTCCAAAGGCTAAGTTTGAGGATCAAAAATAAAAATAAAAAATAAAAGATATAAATAATAAAAAATAAAATTAAAAAATAAAAAAAATAATTATAAAAAATAAAAAAAAAAAAAATAAAAAATAAAATAAAATTAAAAAACTAATAATAAAAATAAAAATTTGAAAAATAAAATAAAATAATAAAATAATAATAAGTCAAAGTTTTGAGAAAATAAATGCAGAATTCAATTTTTTAATATATTAAAATGCATTTAAAAATTCGACGGATGAGATTAAAAGGCATTTTGATCCTCATCGACGGTCGAGATCATTTTGACATGGATCACTCGAACTAGCCATTTGGGAATTTTTCCTTTAAATAGGGTGTTAGGGGTCACTTGAGATCAAATTGGATCTTAGAGTCTGGTGCTAAAGAAAGCTCTCTTGTAGTTATTTTTTGTGCAATAAAGAAAGACTTTGGGGTTAAAAATCTTGCTGGTGTTACTCTTCTGAAAATGCTGTAAGATGTTTTATTTTTCTACATAATTTTATTTTCAGCCATTGATAATAGCTTGATGAAGATTGATCTAAGCACATGTATCTTGTCTGATCTCTTGGGTTTGAATGATAGTTTAGATTTCTGAAATATAATGGCAGGTATCTCCATTTGATTTGGATTTCACTGTTGTTTTCTCCCTCTATGTTGATGGTTGATTTTAAGCTGTGCGGGAAATCCCTTTTTTTTACCGGGTATTCGGGGAAGTTCTCGGCTGAACCAGCCAACTCCCGGATTGTGTTTTCTGAAAGAGCCCAGCGAGTTTTGAGCCCGGGCTTATCATTTGAAATTTTTTATGAATGCATGAAGGGTTTTTTGAAGTATCTCGCATTAAATTTAAATTCTGAAAATATTACTGTGGATTATTGACAAATCTGGCTGCTTAAGAGTCGAAAATCTATAAATATTGTAAATTTTTAGTTGGTTTTAGAGTTTTCAGTTTTGTTTCTAGCACATTTTACTTCTCGGTGTTCTGTTTTTGCCATTGCAGGTTGTAGGTATAGATTTTAAAAGTTTTTCAGGGTTTCGATCAGGCAATTTGAAGCGGATTGATTTAAATTTTTTACAATTTTTGAAGAAATTCAAGGGTTTTCTGCCTCTGCCTGGAGGGTTTCCTTTTTGTAGAAGGATTTTGAAATTTTGTTTCATGTGTGCATTGTTCAAACCTCCAGGTCTGCATCCTTCAAGCTGCAGCACTGCACACCGAAAAACTTCCATTCACGCATTTTCTCCTCATCCCCTGCATCCTCTGCTCCCGTGTCTCCATCTACTGCTCGTTCCTCCTTCACGCAGCTTCATTGTTGTCTCTTCTTTCACCGTAGTAGCCTCCTCCATGTCCACTGTACAAAAAACATAAAAATAAAAACAAAAATTGAAATCCTCAGTTCACTCGCAACCCCATCTCTACATTGCCATCGAACCTTTCCACTATAGCTCCAAGCTGCCCATCTTCACGCAACCATCTCCACCCATTACCACCGAAACTCCCTTCGCTGCATCCATCCTTCTCTGCGGCTGTTGTGAGTCCCTCATCCCGCTGGCATTCACCCTTCAGCTCTCAACAAATCTACCATCAAAATTTCTCCACGTTGCCAGCTACTAAACCTGCAAAAAAACATTGAAAATCATGCAGTACGCTACCCCAGTTCAGCTCTCTTGCCAGCAAACGCAGCTTCATACTTGCGTCCTTCCACGCTGCTTCAGCACTTGCTAAAAAAAAAAACCATGCTGCTCCTCACGCTTTACTATCTGGACCTGCATACGCACAACGCAAAAAACAGTGAAACGATTCGACGTGGGTAAGACCTGGGGTCATGCTCTCAGATTTATGCTTGGATAAGTTTACTTCGATTTCACCATATGATATCACCGTTTTAGCTTAAGGTTAGCGTTTATTTTTCTTTTGATTTCGAATTTCTTTTTAGCTCTAACGTTTGTAGCTAGGGTTAGTTGTATGTATTCATTTGTATGTATAATAAGTTCGATTTTCAGTTAGATTTTAGTTTTATTTAAATTGGGTTCTAGCTTTTATGTCTTCGTTTAGTTTTAGAATTAAGGTTTTGTTTTAGTTTTTCTTTAGAATTATTTCTTCCTAGTTTTGTTTTATTAAAATTTAGAATTTAGAATTAAAAAAAATATAAAAAACTTAAATATGTTTAGATTTATTTTGATTTTCAAAAAATATAAAACAATATAAAAATAAAAAAATCGATTTTTCTGCTTTATGTTACTTAGCGTAGTTTGGGTTCAGATTTCTTTTTTTCAAGATGCTGGTCCACTTTTTGATTATGAGTTAGATTTTAATTTTATATTTAGAATTTATATTTTGTTGTTGTTAGGTGTTAGCTTTATTTTGATTTATCTTTTCATTTTTTTTAGTTTTAGAATTAGTTTAGTTTAGCTTCATATTCATAAAATCAAAAAATAAAATAAATAAAAAAGGGGCATAAAAAAAGTTTTTTTTTTAGAATTTAGATTTTAGAACTTTTTTTTTAATTTTTTTATGTACATATGATAAGGTGTTAGATTTAGATTTAGATTTTTGTTTTTTTTTTTAACTAAAAAAGTTCCTTTTCATTTTTTGGATCTTAGTTTAAAATTTCATAAAATAAAAAAGGAAAAAGTTAAGGGTTAGTCTTTAGGTTTTATTTAGATTTAAATTTTATTTATTTAGGACTTCAATTTTGTTTTATTTTGATTTTTAGCTTTAGAATTTTTGTAAAAAAATACAAAAATATGTAAAAATTTTGAAATTTTGAAAAATTGAAAATGCATTTTTTGGCGTCTTTTGTGGTATCGATGTTCCACTTTTCTATAGTTATCTGCGTTTAATGTTTATTTGAAGTTAGCTATGTAAAAGTGGTAATTGATCAACGTTTAAATTTTATGATCATTTAAAGCATTTGATTTTTCTTGAAGTTTAATCGCTGGAACATTGTTAAGCATTGTGCATTTATCGAACATCTTGCATCGCTTGGGTCATTTGATGATAAATGATTGTTTTACAAGGTTCATATTTCTGCAACATTTAATAAATAATCATTTAATCATTAACTCCATAAGGCACTGGTACATTAATTCCTAAAATCAATCAAGTACTGGTATTGCCTTGCTGTGTCTCCTAGCCCAACTGGTCCATAGTTGGTCTTCATTCATCCCATAGGGTCTACCCCCCTTAGCCTCGGGAGACGACTTAAACGGAGGGATCGGGGATCAAGGTGACAGCGCCTGGTCTGAGCGTTGTCGCGGCAATCTGTGCAACAACATTTTTTGGCGCCGTTGCAAGGGACAGAGTTTTTCTGTCCCTGGCGTTTCAACGACATTCATCTTCTCGTTTCTTATCCTTTCATCTTTTTCATCTCTCGTTTGAGCTGGCAGATTCAACATTTTTTGGCATCATTTGGATCTTTTCATCACCTTATCTTTCGTCATATCAGCAACTACTTTTCGGTTCATTTTTTTTTTGGGTGGCGACTCCATTTTATTTCTTTTATTTTTCCCAGACAAGAAGCCTCCCTCATATCAACTTGTTTGTTTCTTTTTGGATCCTAGAATTAGATTCATTGTTCAACTGGCGACTCCACTTTTTTCATCTATTGATTTTCTTGAGCAGAGATCTCGTTCTATCATCCATTTGGTCCCTCGTTATTCATCATGGATTATTTGTTTAAAGCATGTCATTTTACTGATGATCTCCATGATTTTCCGGAAGAGGCCATTTCTAAATTACTTTTGTTTTCAGGTGGTGATTCAGTGGCTGTTAGAAAGCATTTAAACAAGTTTACTTGTATAATGATCATATATTGTAGACTTCCTCAATATAATCATGAAGATGTCAAAATGCATATATTTGTCTGTTCTTTAGAGGGTGATGCTTTGAATTGGTTTAATAATTGTCTTGAAGATTCTTTCACTTCTTTACAAGACATTGTCGATGCTTTTAAAGATAGATATGGTGATCCAGATAGCTCGCCTTGTGCATGAAAGTAATCTTATAAAAGGTCCAGCTGTCGATGAGAGATTTCAAGACGATTCTTCATATTAGAATGTGCCATCCACTTGTACCATTGCAGATCAAATCCATGATAGTGGAAAAGCAGGGACAAATTATAAAATTAGTGTCGACAATGAAAAGGAAGATCAGAAGCAAATTATACAAGAACTAATGCGGCTGGTAAAAAATATGGAGATCAATCAAGCTAATTACACCAATGATGTGAGAACTTTATGCACCCACCTGGAAAAACATAATAGGGAGATGGAGATCATGCAAAATCAGCATGCTAAGGAAATTGAGGCCATGAAGACTAATCATGACACAGAAATTAGTTTTATGCAAAGCAAGTTATTAGGCTTAGAGGAAAATATGACGACCATGAAAGCTAATCATGATAGGGAAATTAATTCTATGCAAAACAAGTTATTAACTATAGATGAAGAAATGACTATCATGCCATTCGATCATAATAATCAGTTGGCTACCATGCAAGCAAATCATAAGAAAGAGATAAACTCTATGCAACATTGCTTGATGATCATAAAAGAAAAGAATGATAAAGTAATAAAAGATATGGAAGAAGACCATGCCAGGGAAATCAGTGCTATGAAGGTTGAACACTCTAGTAAGATGGATGCCATTGCAATACAGGTTCAGAACTTTCAACAACTGTTAGAGGATGAAAGAAACCAGGGAACGTCAATAGATCAGGAACCTCATTTTCTGTTGCAACAAGCTCCATCTTATTATGAGGTCCTTTGTTCCATTGAAAAGTGGATAATTGAAGGTGACCTGGATAAAAGGGAAATTAATAATTAGATTGATGCTCATACGGTTAATCCACCAGTCATAAAAGATCAAGTTATAACTCATGGCACCTATGAGATTGATCCATCATCCTTGGCAGGGCAGACGCAGAATGAAGAAAGACATGTCACGCAAATCTTACATACTTCATCTGAGAGCTTTGAAGTAGAAAGTTCCACGTCATCAGTGATACAGCCTGTCACGAAGAAAAAGCTCAAGAAAAAGAAAATGAGAAAAAGATTTGATGCATTAGACGGCTGCGAGCAACTTGATTTTCGGATAGGAAAAAGTCCTACCGTATGCAGAATTGGACATGGCACATCTGAGAAGCAGCCGACAGATTTGCCTGAAAGAAGGCAAATGCTTAGTATACACTATATTGAACACATCTGATGCCATGGGGCATCCTCTGTATTTCTAACTTTACTCCTTGTTTGTTCAGCATTTTCATTTCTGTTTTAGGATTAGATTTACTTTTCCAGATAATAAATGAAGAGCTTATATATTTCCTATGCTTAATGTTATATGATGATTTTTGGATGGATGCTACTTATGTTTTGTTGTGTGTTGCGTGGATGCAGATTTTGGATTCTCACATTCTTGCAGTGCAACAACGTGTCCCCAAGTAGAGCCATATGTTGACCACTTCGTGTCAACTACCCATAGTAGTACACCCCCTTTTTCGACAAAAGGGATAGTGCTTGATCGACGTGTCCGTGCCATTCGACAGTCATCGTCGACCCGATCATGTTATGTTGTAAACCCAGTTTGCATGTGTAAATTGTAAATAATCTTAGCAGATATGAATCATGTATGTAAATTGCCTAGGTAAACCTAATTTTCTAGTGATAATTTACGTTCCGGATGGTTTTTTGTCTCACCAATCCATGATCGGCAGAGTTTTCCTTCAGCCTAACCCCAACGCGGGAATGGATTTTGTCATTAGAATCTTAGGGGAATCCTAGTGTGCTTCGAGTCTATGTAAAAGTAATTTGGAAATAATTCTAACTATTTGGTTAGGTTATTACAAATTGCTTGATCTGCTAGATTATATTTGTGTCGTAGAACTGGATGGTCTATGAGGGTCTATGTCAAATGGGTTTTTCCCCTTGAGATGTAAAATTGTAAAAGTCATGATGTAAAGTGTCTTGAGGGT